>CABFWB010000780.1:86028-104988 GCA_902151455.1 Timema bartmani
ATATAATGATTGCATATTTATTACTTTTATCCATTTTAGGGCATATTTTTTAATCTATACCTAGAGCATATAATAACGTACATTGAAGAATTTCCCAAAATAAGTTTTAGATTTATTAGGAGAGAATAATACTTTATTATACACAAAAATAATTATAGTAATAATTAGTAATTTGATGTTTTGGCAATGTCCGGATTGGAGTCAATTCATCCTCGTGAGGAAAGAGGAGCTACTTGAATGAAAAGTAGAAGATATATTCTAGAAAACTGAGGCTAATGGGCGAAGGGTGCGTTGTGCTGCCATAACTCCCTCTATCCACAGAAGATGGTAGTATGTTCACCAACAAATGGTGACCATTAGGTCGGTATGGCTTGCATGCGGGTTGACACCATGGATTTTTTTAGTTTGGCTATGTCTAAAAAAAATTTTTATCAACTATATTTTAAGAAAAATTAAGATTAGTGTACAACATTTTCTGAGATTTTCAGTAAATTTATGGTATATTTGAAAAATAATATTTTTAGAGTTTATTTTAACCATTTATGGATATTATTTACATAATTTTTATAGGCCATATTTGAATGGATCTTTAAAGTTGTTTAGGCCGTAATGATCAAATCCCTGGTTATTGAATAATATTACAAACTATAACAATTGAATTGATTTGTAAATTACATATTCAAATAGTTCTAAAATTAAATATATTTATTAAAAAGATTCCGCAACTATTTGTGAATTTCTTTAGTTAAGAAACGATCGTTAATTATTAGAACTAAAATATAAAAAAATATCTAAGCCCATTTAGATTTGTTTTTCAGTAAGTTAAATTTTGTTTAATAAATACCGACTGGAATTTTTGCTATAGTAAATTTGATAAAACTATGAATATATTTGACCTTTTTAATAATTTAACTGATTTAGAAGTTGTTAGATAGTTGGTCACAATGATGGAATGGCCAGTATGTTTAATCTAGATTGGTGATGGTAGGGAGGTCAAGGATCGTGTCTTGGCAGGGTAAGGCTGCAACATGAAAGGGGGGTAAGAGGTTTTAGGGAGCTAACTCCTATTCACTGAAACTTCGCAAAAAAAATAAAATGAATAACACTTCCTTATTTACTGTATAAACAATATTAAAATTAGTTTAAAAGAGAAGATGTACATTACGGTTAACAGTCCAATTTTCATAAGAAAAATCTTATCTGAGTGCTAAACTGAACTAACAATAATTAATATATGTACTAAGGGTAAAGTCACTAGTCAAACCTTTATCAAATATTATCAACCTACTTTCTAAGCTAATTACAACTGGATGTGAAAGAACGCATAGTACTCATATTTTATAGTTTTATATTTTATAAATATTGTCTAGAATTAGTTAAGTAGGGGTTATCAGACTTATTTGAACTAACAAGAACCTTCAAAGGCTTTAAAATCTTGGAAAAAATAGATAATCAAAAGTAATAATTCATGAAAGATGTTTGTATTACTCATAGATTCTATTTTGAGCCTAAAATTTGAGACGTCAATAAATTACTTTAACGAATATAAAATAACTTTGATCAACCAGAGAAATTCAAAAGAGACTAAACAAGGTTTAACTCATCCAAACGGTTGTATACACAAACTTAATAGAGGAATGGGGGAACACAATAACTAAAAAGGTGACTCGATTTATTTACATTGTTTCACTGGTACTAATACTGGTACTGGTACTAATCTGTGTATAGAAGCTGTTTGTGTGTCACTTCTTATTATTCAACCGGACTGTCCGTATATTTACACTAATTAAATAGGAATGAAGAGTATAAAAATTTGAGGACATGTTCACACCAATACGCGTGGAGTGAGATTGGAAATATAATATACGAGTAGGAAATAACAGCTCAACGCACTTAAACACTGTTCTAACCCCAACATCCTCTTCATTGGAAAACCAGACAAGATCACGTGCCCGCCAGTGCGGATAGTAGGCTCTTGAAAGAAAATACAACTCCAGCATATTTGTTTGTAAAATATAAAATACACGCGAGAGAGTCCTCTGCTCGCATTTTGAAAACAAGTACAATAAAGGCTCTTTGCCTATAACATAGAAAAAATAGCGTAGTGCTAATATATATGTTCTAACACTGCTACATTTCAAGGAGGAATTTCTTGATGCAGCATCATTCAAAAAGCTTCCAGATTAATATTTATCTAACCCTCATTTTTATTACAGTTATAGAAATATTTTTTAAATTTGTATTTATATATATAAATTTGTTTATTTATTTTGTTTGGTGGAAAAACTAAAAACTAACAGTACTGGAAATTCTATCGAAATATTTCGAGAAAGGTTTGAACACTTGACACAGTTATAGGAGCAATCTAATTCTACCGATTCATAAAGCAATTTTCAAACAGTTATGATTACAATAAAATAATTTAAATTATATCATAATTTGAAATACAATATAATTATAAGAGGGAGAGGTTAAAATGGTAACATTACACGTTTTTTTTAAATATATATTTAAGTTATAACATACCTGTTTTTTAAATACTATGTGAAATCACTATTAAAGTGATATTTATGAGGTGATATGAATTAAGAAAGTCAGTCTTCTGGACTACTGAATATCTAATATAGACCAAGTTGGGCTGAAGTCGGCTGATGCTATGAAAGTCCAGGCTTTTGTTTAATGCCAAGCCACATTTCAGAATGGATATTGCTTTAAATTATTAATTAACTTGTACTTCGTCTAACGTTACTTAAATATTTCACTAGGATTTCAACAGCGCATTGTGTGTCTAACAATTCTCTTTATAGTAGTCTACGTGTCTTGCGTGTTCTTGAAATAATTTCACCAAGAACGACTTAGAATATTTATTTACAATAAATAATTGAAACAAAACAAAATTAACAAGCTGAAAAATTAATTATCACGCTTTAAAATTAGAATGATTTAACATGAGTCAACAAAAATGAATAAATTATAAATAAAAATCCCTATATGATATTTTATTTAATATTTATAATGGTTTGTAAGATTATTAATATTACCATTAATATTCTTATGTAACTTTCATTGTAGTTCGCTTGGGGTTCAGTTTTTAAATCTATATTTATTACTTATATTTTAAAAAATTTGAAGATTTGGTAAATACTCTGCACTATAATATATTGCATATACTTTGACAATAGTGTTATATTATTTTTAAAACAAATATTACGAGACCATCACACCAATATTGTCATATTATGTATAAAAGCTTCATAGAGTATTTTTTTTAAATATTTTAGGTAAACTACCCTTTTGTTCAAATATTTCAAACAAATTTCAAATTTAAAAAATAAATTATTTGCATACCACTCTAAAAGAATTTGTGGATTGTAAAAATAAAAACCTATCCTTATTTATAAAAAAAAACTATTTCCATATACGCCTTTTAACTCAATCTTCAAAAACAATTTCTATAAATCTCAAATTTTCTACAATTTGTCTTAAGTTAAATACCTTTAAATTAATTTATTTAGAAAAATAAACATACTATATTGTTAAACATGCAAAATAAATCTCCGAGACCAATTTTAAACAAAATCATTAGAGATATTTTCAAAAAATTATTCTTTTACAAAAAACTATTATTTGTAAACTACTGGAAATAATTGTATGTATAAACAAATACAGTACATATAGTTATTTATAATGTAAAAACTTAACATATACCTATTTTGAAATACATCTCTAATGCCACTTTTATAAATATTGAGTTTAAAAAAACAAACATTAATCAGTTACCTACCCTTAGACCAATTTCTACCCCAAAAATCAAATCCAGTATTATTTTTAATGTCAAACACTCCCAAGATAACCATTTGGAACCAAATAATAAAATCCATTGTAAAAATATTTCAATTTTTGAAAAATTTGCTATCTTGAAAGAAATTCTACTTTAAAAACACGTAAACAGTGCAATTTGTCATATAAAACTCTCAAGATACCCATTTGGAACCAATTAATGTTAGAACCATTTTAAAATCATTTCAAGGTTTTTGAAATATAAGTCATCTAACTACCCATAGTAGAGTTTTCACCACGAAGCAAGGATATTACAGTGTTTCACTGACATACCACACAATCTCCAGATTTGCATTTTAAACAAAATCGTTAAACCCATTTTAGAAATATTTTGAATTCTCAAAACTTTCCTATCAATAAAATTCAATTCAATGAATGTTTGCCCAAAAACCTAGTGTAGTGTATAGTGTTATTTGTCATCTCTAATAAATACTAGATATGTGGGGGAAAAGTGCCTAAAATGGCATACTCAGATAAAATGGCATAGGTGCATTTTCTCGCAAGTACTGCTATTTTTTTTTTCAAATTGAGGGTATTGAGTTATACCTTAGTTGGAATCATTGATACTCTGTAAATGGCTGACCTGTGCAGGAGGTGTTTCTGAAGTTATTAAAGAAAAATTGAAAAGTTGCTTACTAAAATATATTTTTTGTTATCTCTCATTGTTAACAAATACATTGAAGGGTAAGTAATTTTACTGTAAATATATTGAGTGTTACTTCAAGTGTAATATGCAGTATTTAAGACGTAAAATCGACCATAAATTATTTAATATTCTTGGTACAATATTTTATTATTTCATAGTTAGCAATGTTGGGTAAAATGACATACCACTGGTAAGGATAAAATGGCATAGTGTGTCATTTTACCCTAGGTAGCGTCTTAGTTATTTAAATCAATCATTATCCTGCTAAAATAAATGTTTCTTACTGTAATTTGTTCACCAAATTATATTTTTAATATTTGAAATAGTTACTTAAATTATTTTTAATATTAAATTCAAATATTTTGTGCGAAGATGGTTGTGACTTACGTCAGAAAGACAAAAGGGCAGTCATGGGAAGAGCAAGCAATGCAACGGGCTATTGATGTGGTAAATAATGGGGAAATGGGTTGGCTTCGGGCATCTAATTCGGGCATCTAAACTGTTTGGAGTACCACAAACAACTTTAAGAAGGCGGGACAGGAATAAAAACAAGCAGATTCAAGGTGTTAGCAAGGGTTTGGGTTGATTCAAGTCCACATTTGACCAAGAATCAGAACGTGAATTGGCTGGCCTTGCTAAGAGGAAAAACATTTTGTGTGTGATATTTGCAAGCCATGATAACTACATATAAAACAACAAAAGTCATAACAGAAGGTTTAATTTGTATGTTTAATTTTTTTTCTGTGTAAGATTAAATGTATGCCATTTTACCCATACAGTATGTATAAAATAGCACAGTGCTATATTTTGTATTTTAATTTTTTAACTAATAAATATATGTATTATTGATGTTTTTTTGTGTTCATTTGAAAGATTATATATCATAGTTTATAAAAAGTTAGAAACAATTAATTTCAGAATAATATTCTAGAATAAATTTAAAAACTTAAAAATGGTATGTCATTTTAAGCACATTTCCCCTAATTTGAACAAAATTTTTAAAGCAATATTCGAGAAATTTGTAATAAAAAAAATCACTCTTCAGTAAACTATCCATAATTTAAGGGCTAAGGGAAATATCAAAACAATTGTCCTTAGCTATAACCCTATAAAATATATAAATCTAAAGTTGAACAAAAGCCATCTAACTGCTTAGGATCCGTGGCCAGGGATAAACCACTAACCCTAGATAATCTCTGCACTAACCAATTGATGAATTAATATGATAGGAAAGAGGAAATAATGGTTTCTTGGAGAAGTTTAAGAACAATTAGTGGAACTTGTTGTTTTACTCAATTGTTTCTTTAGATAGTCGAGATTAAATAATAAATTATACCGAGAGAAGTGAAACAACTCTAAAGTAATTTTAATTACATTATTGATTTGTTACCTAATTAAACTTGTGCCATAACCTAATATTTTCTTGAGAATATTAAAAATATTTTATATAATATCTCATATTATATAAAGCCAAAATTATATCTGTCCGGAAAAGAAAAACTTACTTCCATATGAGCTGGAAAACTGAAATTTGGCAGGAAGGTAAAGGGATGGCCTCACATAGCCAGAAATTTATAAAAACGGAAAATTTCTCAATGGTGCTCCAATAATTGGGGGAGGGGATTATATATTTTATTTTACTTTTTGGGTGGGATCGAATATAAAAATTTGCAGGAAGGTAAAGGGATAATCCCAAATAATCATAAATTTATAAAAATATTGAATTTTTAGATGGGACTCCAGGAAAGGGTGTAGGAGGGGGTTAACATAAAAATAACTACTAAGTGTCTTGAAAAAATCTAAATTTTCAGACAGGTAGAAGGAGAATTCCAGATAACCAAATAAGACTTAAATTCGAAATTTGAGCACATAAGGTTGTGGGGGGATCGGGATTCAAAGTTTTCAAAATTCATCTGTGTATCTTTTGGCTGGAATCTTATTATTTAAGATGAAGGTTTCTTTCTAGAATTGTCTGAGCCCTTTCGAGGGCCTTAAATATGTATTCCCCTATGAGGGTGGAGTGGGTCAGAAAGGTGTGGGACTCACTAACTCACTCAACATTATATTTATCCCACCCCTGGGCTGGAAACTTAGAATTTTGCTTTGCTGTAAGGTAGCGGGATACACCCTTAAAACCAGAAAAATCTAAGACAGGGAAGCTTCAAATTGGGGCTCCAGGAAATGATGGGCTTAAAGCTATAATATATTTTCATAAGATGTATAGAATTAAAATATGGCAGATAGGAAGAGAGACGGCTCCAGATAAACAAATAAATCTTAAAATTTGAAATTACTAAGAGTGAAATGGAGAAAAGGGGGTGTGGGATTACAAAATTTAAAAACTAATAGTAAACCATGCTTTCCTAGTGTGGTAGAAAACTGTAATTCGGCAGGCAGCTAAAAATACCACTCCAGATAAATATTAAGGCTTGAAAATGTTAAATTTTTAGTTGGAACTTAGGAAACAGGGAGGATGAGAGGTAAAAGAAAAAACCTTTTAGGTGTGGCACAAAATTTAAATTTGGCAGGCAGGTTGAAGGATAGTTCTAGTTCCATATTCGTTTTAAATTTCGAAATTTCTAAGTAGTTGTTTTAATGGGGAAGATGGGTTAGAAAATAAAAAAATAATAGAAATAGCACTTTTATATTTGGTATACATCTGAAATCAGCTAAAGATGGGGGGAGTGGTAGGGGAAAAGGGGGTTACGTAAAAATAAAAAAATTAAAACAGAAAAAACTTTTTAAGGGAGGTAGAAAATTGAAATTTTCTAGAAAGGTAGAGGGAATATTCCAATACCAAAATAAGTGTTAGATCTGTAGGTATTGTTTATTAAGGTGGCTAGTGAAATGGTGGTTTTTAAAATTCCCAAAACTAAAATAATAAATTACTTTTAAGTGTGGTAGAAGATAGAGCATTGTTAGATGGGTTTAAGGACCCCCCAAACAACCATTCAGATCAAATCTTTAAATTTCAAAATTATGACACAATAAATGGTGAAGGATGGTCACCACAATATTTCTAAAACTAATAATAAAACACTCATTTCGTTGTGATCTGAAATGGAAGCTCTACATGTAGGTCAAGATAAATTCTTGGAGAGCTGAATGACGTCTAAATACTAAAATTGAAGCCCAAGAAATGAATGATCTTTAAATGACACAACTAATGTAAAACACCTCTTTTCAGTGTAGTTTGAATTTAAATTTGGCAAGCACTTCAATCTTTTCTATATATAAAGTTGAAAGTGTATCTGTCTGGAAAAGATAACCCAATTCCAGATGAGCTGGAAAACTGAAATTTGGCAAGAAGGTAGAGAGACTGCCCCATAAAACCATTACAATCTAAAAACAGGAAAGTTAAAAATGAGCCTTGATGGAATGAGAGCAGAGAAGTGAAGCCATAATTATAATATAATATTTTAGATGAGGTAGAAAATAAAAATCTGGTAGACACGTAATAGGACCATTCCAAATAACCATAAAAGTCTGAATACCATAAGCAAAACTTGGAAGGAGTTTCAGGAAATATTTAGGGAAAGGAGGAGGGAGTGTAATAGCAAACATAAAAATATCTAATAGAGTGATAGGCGTCGTAGAAAAATCTAAATTATCAGGCATGCAAAAGGACCAATTCTGATAGCCAAATAGTTCTTAAAATTCGAGATTTCTTAGTGGTAGCCATGCATATCTGGAGAGAGGTGGGGCAATAAGGGATTTAAAACTCCCAGATTTAATAAAAACAACTTCTTCTCAGTGTGGTAGAAAAGTGAAGTTCTGAAAGAATGTAAAGGTATCAATTAAAATAACCAGAAGCGTCTCAACATTTTAAATGGGACCCTGGGAAAGAAGGTAAAAGAGAAGAGGATATAGGATAAAAAAACTTTTAGATAAAGTAAAAAATAAAAATTGCCACTAAGATAAAAAGACCCCTCCAGATAATTAAATAAAAATGCAATTTTTAATAGGGAATAGGAGATATAGTAACGCGTTGGAGAGGGTGAAAAAGGAAAGCTGCTGGAGATGACGGCCTATCAGTTTAGCTATTGAAGGAAGTGGGAAACAACGGATTAATGGCTCTCACAAAATTTATAAATAAGATCCACCAAACAGTAAAATGGGCCAAGGAATATCTATACATAGCCATAGTGCCGCTAAAGAAGTAGAAACAACCTTAAAAAATGCAGTGGCCAAAGGACTATTAGCTTCATATCTCATGTGGAGAAGATCGTGGCAAGAATACTTAACAGGAAACTGGAACAAAAAATAGAAAGTGTGATCTAAGAAGACCAATTTGGATTAATAAAAGGAATTGGAACCATAAATACCATCGGGATGCTGAGAACGAACGTATAAAGCTTGCTACAGTAGCCCCATGGCTTCTTTAGTGCTGACTGACAGCTCACAGCTGACAGCTGACGGCTTTGAAAAGCTACCAGACCAAATTATGTATCCCTACGCCGAACCATATGATCTGCAAAAAAACATGTGTTTAGCAGCTGTCACTTCTGACAGTCAAAATTTAGGTATATACCAAAATGTTGACTGTCAGAAGTCAGCTGTGAACTGTCAGTCAGCACCAAAGAAGCCATGGGGCTACTGTAGAAGTCAATGAATAAGTCTACATTGATTTCATTGACTGGTAAAAGGCATTCGATAGAGTAAAGTGGAAGAAACTTATGGAAATACTCAAGGTCAGCATCAAATGGAGGAAAATATTGCTGATTACAAACATGTACCGGGTGCAGCGAGTAATGGTGAGGCTGAATGATAAAGAGACCAATAGCGTAGAGATAAGAAGAGGAGTTAAGCAGGGATGCTTTTTGTCACCCAGTCTTTTCAACTTGTGTGAAGAGTGGTTGATTAGGGAAGCCCTGGAGGGACGTGGAAATTTCAGGATAGAACACGTCATCAACACAATTATATCCACAAAAGATCTAGCATTGTTGACCAAAAATAGAGAATAGTTGCAGGAAATTATGGGCCAGCTGGTGGAAATAGGGATAAGATATGGAGCTCAACTTTGAGAAGTTAAAAGTGGTGGTAATTTCTGAAAGTCAAAATCCGCTGATAATCAAAATTGTAAACCAGGAGTTTGAAAACAGCGGTGCAAGTACCTGGGAAGTCTTCTGAAAAAAGATGCCTATTACAAAAAAGTAATGAGGTCGAGGATCACCATATTAAAGGAAGCTTTCAACAAGAAGAGACCCGCCTCGGTGGCGTAGTTGGCTAACGCGCTAGTCGTGTTGAGCTCGACCACCGAGGATGGGGAGATCGAGGTTCGAATCTCGGTCGGGTGAACTGAGGGGGGTTTTTCCTAAATGGTTTTCCACTCTCCCTCCACGCAAATGCGGGTTCACTTCCTCTAAATTCAACCCTCCCAATTCCTAATCCATTAGCGTAATTAGTACATAAGCGTATAACCCGAACGGATAGTAAGACGTGGTGCTAAATAAAATAACAAGAAGAGGTTACTGCTGACCAGCAAGTTTAGTTTGTAACGGAGGAAAAACTGATGAAATGCTACATTTGAAGCATCGCGTTGTATGGAGTAGAAACTTGGACTCTTGGGAAGATGGAAAAGAAATACTGAGAGAGAACGGTCAATTTAAGTGGATTTAATAATATTTGAAAATTTACCTTAAAAATGAAGATTTATGTTTGGTTACTTTTAAATTTTATCTAACACTGAAATATAGGGTAAAGATATATATATAAACATGTTTCTACAGATTTAAAAATCTGACACTTTAAGTTTGTTTGATTTAAAAAAAAACTTCTGAAAATATATAAGTAGCTTTTTTCCAATGACGTTTCATTAAAAATATTGCATTTTTGAGATAAAATTAAATTTCATCACTTGGATAGGGTTATTTTTAATAGTGTCACAACACGAAAGTCGTTAATGGTCTTGAATCTCCAGAACTGCTATTTCACTAAGAAATACAATATTGAAAGCCTATTTTTATTCAAGTAGGTGGCACCCTTAGTGACCATCCTCACATTAAGAGACTTGAATTATTTTTTAAATATTTGGAATTTAGTCATATTAACCAACGTTTTATTATTTGTTTGTGGTGTTCGAAGTGCAATTTTTGTACTGATCGATTATATTAGCATTTTACCCAAAAACTAAATTAATTCTAGAATAAACACAACACCCAATCTGGCCGTTAATTTAATCACTGTGAAAGGCGATCATTCAATTTAATAAATTTTAAATGTTTTTGCCATGCTGGTAATCAATCTTTTGATACATAGTTTGGTGGGCAAACTTGCTACCAACAGATCTAAGGTGGACGCACTACAAATTAAACAAACTTTATTATTACTATAGTTCTTGGTAGTAATTAAAAAACATTTTTACTGTCTTAAAATAACTTGTGAAGTATTATATATATATAACTCGCAAATAACCATAGATTAATAGTAGGGAACCATATTTACAAATTATCTAATCAATTTTTGTAAATAACTAATAAGGGATATATATATTTATATATACATCCTATATTAATAGTATGGAACCATATTTACAAATTATCTAATCAGTTTTGGAATTCTAAACATTCATTAGATAATTTGTAAATATGGTATATATATAGGCCTACATATATACATCTTATATTTATATAAATATATATATATCCTTTATTAGTTATTTCCAAAAATTGATTAGATAATTTGTAAATATGGTTCCCTACTATTAATCTGGGGTTATATGCGAGTTATATTACGTAATAAAGACAATCTATTTACTCATTTCTGCATCAAATTGAATATATAAAGTAAAAGGTTATATAAAACACCAATTTTTAAATCCTTTTCAAGGAAATTTTTGTATTTTAAAAAGATATCCATGCCAAAAATATATATTGCCTCAACTAGCAGGAAGATGGGGAGAACGGGGCTCGATCCCAGTCTGGTGTAATGGGGTGATTTTTCCTAAATAGATTTTCACTCTTTCTCCACTCAATTGTGGATATACTTACTCTAAGTTAAACTGCATAATCCCTAAAATATCAGTATGACTAGTACATATGCATATAATCCTAACGGTATTGTAAGACGCGGTGACAGGGAAACTAATAAATATATAATTTCCCGAATTGTATCTACAAAATTTGTAAGGTGTTAGTCTCGCTGTTTCTGGTTCACCAGTGACGGGGAGGTTAAGGGCCCTTACCTCCCCGTCACTGGTGAACCAAAAACAGCGAGACTAACACCTTATAAATTTTGTAGAAATTGTACACTTTTTTAATTGAATTGTATCTTAGATACCCCTATTTTACTAGTGTAAATTGCATACAACCCTAGCAAGTAACAAAAAATGGATCATGGAAAAAAAGTTTAGGGGTTAATTTAATTCATTTCCCTTGAAATAATATCTCTGAGCTATAATATTGTAAATAATATGCACACAATTAATATAAGCACTAACTTGTCTCACTATTTAAAGAATTACTCTAAAATTAAAAATACATTTTCTAATAGCACGCATCGATGAACACGCGGTCTAAACGTCAAGCTTGTATAGTCTAGTTTGCCAATTTCCGAGGACTCAAACCCTGGCTGGGTGTTATACACACTGTGTGCTCTTTTTTTTTATAAAGGGTGTCCCACTCTTCCTCTTAGCAATAATTCTTTTTACGTTTCCCCCTAATTCTACCGTCCTAATTCTTACGCTATAAGTTTAATTAAATGCGGAAGGCCCTGGCAATGCATTGAGTAAACGTAAGGAATAAATTACTTATGTAAGTACTTGGTAGAGTAATTATTCTAATCATTTCATGGTTGATATAAATTTCTAGAGAAGAAAAGGATATAATTGCCATTAAATTTAAACAAAAAAGGCAATTTACAATAACACTACGAAAGATAAATTATATATCTTTTATGTAAAGAACCATTATTATTAAACCTTTTAATGAACGCCCATTGTTTTAGATAGTTACAGTTAGATAGTCAAAACATTAAGACCACCCATTAACCAAATTTCAAGAACGTAATATATTTTTGACACGGTTAAACTTTTCATACTTTATGTGTACTTTTATAAATCTAAGTGGTTTGGAATCCAACAAGTCAGGAATCTTATTACTAGGAGAATTTTTCCTTTCACTAGAGTTTGCCAACACCATGAAGAAAGTTGTGATTCTCTGGGTTGTGATCATTACTACGCAATGTGTTGGTCTGTGCTTTTCACAGAAGGAAGAAAATCCTAATTTGTTTAAAGGTAAATTAACTCACTCGAGTAAATCAGTTATTGTGAATTTTTATACAACAAATGTAATAATAATTCAATACATGTTTGTTTTTGGTTCAATGCACACCAGATCTAGTCCTAACTATTCACATACAATAAAGATATAGAAATAAGTTAAGTAGAATTTTCGAAGTGCAAACTCATTTTCGTGAGGATTAAAAGGGAAACAATTTAGGTAAAGCCATCACATTTACCCCACATGAGACTTTAACCCAACAAACAAGACCATTCAATAATTGTTGTAGTAATGCACATCTAAAGCGCCCTCTTTCCTACCAAAACTCTACCATAAAGAAGCATGTTGATAGCAAAAAAACCAATAAGAAGTCAATTCCTAAAAACCAATCAGTATATAGATGAAGTTGGTGCATTAGCCTGCCTAATTTGTAGTCAATTTTACACTATTATTGATTGCTCAAACTAGTACTCAACAGCTTGTTATTTATTTTTAAATTCCACATTTTTAATTTTAATTTTTAGTAAAGGTTTGGTCCTAAAATATCACTAGTGGCATTACTTGTTCTATTATTTAATTCTTGGCTCCAAATTCCAATTAAATGACATAATATCGTCCCAATATAAAGTCAATAGCCGTCTAATCTCCTTTGATCTCGTCTTTCTGTCATCAGTGTAAAGTCAAATTTTCATAGGAAGGAACTTATAAGTGGTTTTTTCGGTCATAATTGATAGCATTTAGCTATTTTATTAGTGTAAATTTCAAGCCAGTTCCGGTATTTAACAGCCCATTATAACAGCCGATTAACTGGGAAATTAAACACAAGATGACGCTCGAATCAGAAAACCTAAGTGCAGTAATTGGTGTTTTTAATTTGGCAACAGTGAACGTGAGATCCGTTTGCTAGTTTTTTAATTTCTAAATAACTATTTTTAGATTTTATGTATCTTTAAAAACATAGTAAAACTGTTTCACCAGTCTAAATTCCATTATCTTTTAAGCTTAGATGGAAAGGGATTTGAGTTAATCTCAATATTTTTACAGGTTTTTTTAATAAAAAAAATTGTCGGACAAAACAAATCCATTATTACTTCAGTAGATAGTTTTAGTTGAATTTGCTACACATCTCAACATTATTGAATACTAGTATAAGTATCCGGCGTTTCCCTAGGTAAATATGCAATGGATTGTGGGGTTACCATTGGCAGTGATTTTATTTGATTCAAACAGACAGAAAAAAATTCTTCTTTATATTTCTTCCGACAAGTTTTTAATTAATTTTAAAAATATTAAATCAAAATTTTAAAATTCCGGCACATGATCGTGCACAGGCCACAGGGGTTACAAATTCTTCCATTTCAGATATCTGGGGTTGATATCGCGCAATTCTCATGACAGACAGACAAACAATATATTTATTATATTAATATAGAAGATAGAAGAAGATTAACCTTGGGCACCCTGAAATTTGATAAGAAACTTTTTAATTAAAAAAAAGTCTTAGTCAAGTCTCGTGATGCCAATGACCAATATTTAATAATTGGTGATATCATTATGTGAAGCAAATTAAATTACTCGTAAATGTATCTACTGGATCAATATTTTTTTGGTCCAAATATTTTTACTATAAAAACTTCAAAAATACTGTATTTTACTCAATCCGTCTTAAATAAGAGTAAATAAAGCCGCACTACGATGAGATGCCTGTTTCGAGCTGTATTATCTAATTTAGGTGATATATACCTCAGTTTTAGCTTATGTGGTGCTGACTGACAGTTCACAGCTGACTTCTGACAGTCAACATTTAGGTATATAACTAAATTTTGACTGTCAGAAGTGACAACTGCTAAAGACATGTTTTTTGCAGATCATATGGTTCGGCGTAGGGATACATAATTTGGTCTGGTAGCTTTTTAAAGCCGTCAGAAGTCAGCTGTGAGCTGTCAGTCAGCACCACATAAGCTAAAACTGAGGTATAGGTGAGGTACGATCTTAAAGTGGGAGTGTATGGAACGCGGGCTATAAGGGAAGTATATTTTGCAGGGTTTTTTTTTTACCAAAACTTATTTTTAGTAAAAGTAAATCAAATAATTTTCCAGTAGAAACATTAGAGTTTGATTTTCCTCTAATATCTGTCAAGGGTGTTCCAGAGTGTAATGACAACTTTTTACTTTCATTTAAAAGATTTCTCTTCTGATGCTTCACTGCTAATGATAGATATTCAAGAAATGTTGAGATCACCCCAAGAAGAAAGTTAAACCCAATACTTCTACTGGATCAGTGTTTTATCTATTATGGCCAGAAAAGGTTTTAATATAAAAACTACAAAAATACTGCCCTTCTCTCTCGTTCCCTACAACCCCACCTTAATTGATGAGCCGGCAGACCTAAGGTACTGCAGATCTGAACTGACTCATTCATATTTATTATTATTTACTTTTGTAATAACTGGGGAGGTATTTATTGTGGCTGGTTATATAAAACCTTTTAGCTTTATAATAGTTATAGCTGAAAGAATCTGAACATTTGTATATGTGTAATTATAAGTAATATCCAAACGTGATTCACATCAGAGGGAACGAATACAAAACGTTGAGTTCATCTATTCCGATTTTTTTGGTGACTTGGAGATTGTGAGTCTAATCTCTGATTAATGTGCCGATATTTTTATATTTTATTTCTAGTTGGTTTCCCACAATTCTTCCACGCAATTTTGGGTAACTATAACTAAGCTCATATCTTAAAATACATTGAAAAATAACACCTTGACAAAGTAATCGATCCCGGAACCTTTCCAGATTCCCGTGTATAAGGGTTTAGTTTTTTTGTTCCAATTTTTTCAAACATGGCTGATTTCCGTAATTATTATCAACACTCATTCCCCTTTCGTGTACTTAATTGTTAGCATTGCTTTCTTTCATCTTAATCATTGGCGTTGGAGTAATGTCACAAGGAGATTAGATAATGACAGTAATATTTTACGCTTATCCCACCCAGCTGAGATTCGAACAACGAACTCCCCATCACTGGTGATTCAGTCTATTAAGCTTATAAAATCTAAGATCTTGTGACTATTGGTGTGTGTATCCTAGGTAAGATTAGTTTTTAAGCCGTGTGCTTATTATTTTCTCGTGCTAAGAAATGAAAACTTTGATCCTTAGTGTAAATTGATTTTTTCTTGAAATAAACACTCGGTTTAAGAACACCCTCAAATGAAGTGTTTGTGTTAGCTCATTAAAGTAGAACCAGAACGCATTGAATGAAATACCGATCGAATTATACAGGTTCTTGTCAAAGTTAGTGTCACTTAATAACCTAATAAAAGGGTAGGGACTAGGATATTTATATCCTAAAACACGAGAAATAGTAATTCATATAAGCTTTTAAACTGCCCAAAAACTATCTAAAATGATAGGATCTGCTATTAAATAAAAAATATATAATTTGTCATTATATATTATTAGTTTTTGAATATGAAATATTACTGTTTGGTAATTTGATAAATTAAAAAAAAAATCAAAATATGTAAAAACATTCCCTAAATATGGTTTGAATACCCCCTAAAACTTAAAATCTTATAATTTTTTTTTATATACCAAATAAAAATAATGAGGTTAGGACAGTTAAAAACATGTTAAAATATTGTTCAGAATTTCGTTAAAGTTTATAATAAAAATATGAAATGTCATAAACATAGTTTCCCTAGATAATTACTCTTGTTAATATATTTATCAATTTCAGAACTCTTTCGCAGTGGTATAATGCTTGGAAAATCTGCTAAAGTCGCAATTTCTGAAGGTACTGAGCAGTTCATAGATGGAGTGTCCAATACTGCGCGTGACATGAAAGGAGGTTTGAAGGAGGCGAACTCTGTGGGTGAACTCGCATTCAGCAGAATCTTCTCGCCATTCTCGCAGTAGTTTCTCAAAACTCTTTGGGGAACTGTATTAATAGCATAGTAATTTCTATATAGTTTCCATCATTGTAGGATTTATAGTTTGTAGACAATCAATTAATTTTTTAAATCATATCTGGAGATTAGAAAATACCTATGGGGTTTTAATTAATCATTAATGTATAATATAGGCCTAATTATTTAAAAGATAAAAAAAAGCTTTATGAAAAATATGAGTTAATAATTATATTACAAAATTTGTAAAAAAAATACAATTAAATATATCATGGCTCCATACATGTTTAAATATTTGATTTCAATAAAGTTTGACTGATTAATGAATATAGTTTATATTATTACATTTACAAATATGACAATAATGCCATCGCGTGGTAGTTCGTACTAACCTAAAAAAAACTTTAACAATGATCCTTATTTGTCTAAGGTAATACGATTTGTTAATTCTAAGAAGCTTTAGTTTGTAAAGCAAACTTTTATTTTTAGTTAATACAAAAAATAGAATTGGTTAAATAGCATACTTCAAAAGTAAGTTAATATTTTAGACAGAAAGTAACTCGCCAATTAGTATTTATGCTTGAAATTGGTGACAATCTAAGTATTTCTAGAGGTCATGTATATAGAATATATAATATGTTAAAATAGTCATAAATAAATATATCACTTCCTTAAAATGTTGTTAAAATCTGGTCAAATAGAGTTATTTTTAAATAAAAAGAGCTCATAGCACGTGTAACATGTATTTTCTTTATATAATAGCTTCCAAATTTCAATTAAAACAGGCTTAAGTTGGTTCTAAATTTTAAATCCTGTAAAATAAAAAAGATATTTAAAGATTGGATACTTATATAATTATATATTATTCAAGTATATTGTTTAGGTGTCAACAGCACCAATATATCATGACTATAACCAACAAATGTATAGAACCTAATCCAAACAGGTTTTTTTTCCATAATAAAGTAAAGTGATTTAAAAGTAGTTTGTTTAAATGGTTATAGGATCGTTTCTATGTAATTATACAGTGTGTCTACCATGATGCTCCACTTTACTTAACTGTATTTGATTAAAATGTTGGTGTATCATGGTAGACACTCTATGTAATAAAGTATACAGCGTGTTCAAAAACTCATAACCCAAACTGCACATATAGCTTGTTTGAACCAAAATTAATACAATTTCCCATAACACTTCCATCCAGAAAGCTATGTTAATACCATTAAATGTTGTACAAAGTTTCGCCATACAGTGCCGGGATAGAAAAGATGTCCAAGCATAAGGGCACAACAGGTTGCATAGGAGTTAGGCGCACAGCACTACACACCTCGACATTTGGAGCACGGCAGCAGAACATAACATAATTAATGGTAGACAACACACCAGTCCATATGGAAATGCGAATACGTTCTGAGGGTCATCATTAACGGTCCTATGAAACAGAAAGTGTGTTCCATTATTGCATGTGTAGTGTCGCGCGCCTAACTCCTATGCAACTTGTTGTACACGCTTACTGAACAGCTTTGCTCTACCGGCACTGTACGCCTAGACCTTGGACACAATTTAATGGTATTAGCATATTTTTCAGGATGTACGTGTACAGAGATTTGGTGTTACTTTTGGTTCAAACAAGCTATATGTGCAGTTTGGGTCTTGCCTTTCTGAACACCCTGTGTATATTTTTATGGATAATCCCTCTTTGGTAAAGTCAAGAGGTGGCTTTAAAATTCTAAATATCTTATCAAACCTGAGAACTTTTAGTCTTAAACATTTTCCTCGGGATGCATAGTTTAAGTGTAATGACATTTTATACTGTGGCTCCCATTGTTTCTGTTACATCTATAAACAAAGTATCGAAGGTAAATTAGCTGAATACATTTCCAAATTAATAACATTCTTTAATGAGGGTCAAGTAAGTGCTAAAATGATTACTGTTTACCTTAAACAATCTATTAATTATGTTATGAATGACTACATACACATATACCTAGTCACGTCATTCCCTTATGGGGTAGGCAAGAAACTGTGCATATAGATTTTTAAAAACTCCTTATTTAATCCATCCTCACTAACTTTCTTCACACTTTCCTATCCATGCATACTCTCTCCGTTTCAGCAACATCCATAACCAGTAAACAAGTCATCTTTTATTCTTAAAACTCTAAATGTTTCTATTTTTTACAAATCCGTCTAACACATTTCCATGGCCTACCCGTTTCTTTTGATCCACATGAATTATAATGACTTGTACCAATTACATTATGTGGAGTTATTTCAACGCACGCATCGTTAATTATTTGTGTAATAGGCCTAACCAACACAGTTGTGAGTTTCATAGATTATGC
>CABFWB010000780.1:105907-124996 GCA_902151455.1 Timema bartmani
TCTTTATCACACACTCATCTACAACTTTTAACCGTTTTATGATCAACATACTCTTTCTTCTTTCATATATTTGCTTCGTCACTCAATTCACACTCATCCTCTCAACATGCCAAAACCAACTTAACACGCTTCTATCACATTAATCTATTGGATTACCTTTCAAGCCATATTCCATCAGCATATAATCATTAGTGACTCTGTCCATAAGAGTTTTTCCACATCAACGCATTAAATATCTTATTTCAGCCGCATTCACCATGCTCTTGTGTTTCTCCTGACAAACCCACGTATCACATCCATAAAACAATGTTGGCGTTAGCAAACTTTTATATGTCATTTTTGCCTATTTCAATATCATTCTTTGCAATATCTACTCTCCCAGATGCAATCACCCATTTGTCAATTTCACCATCCATCATTCCATTATTACAGAATATTATTCCCAGATACATAAAACCATTCAATTGTGATTAAAAGTTTATCATTTATACTAAGCTGATAATCATTTCCTGATTCGTCCTTATCAAAAAATATCACCTTAGTTCGCAGATCCATTCTGCATCTCACCACATTCAAACGCTTTAATTTATTCTGCAAGTCACATTCAATCTCAGCCATTAATACGGCATCATCTGCATATAGCAGCACTCTTACAGCCATATTGACCAGCTGTACACCAACCACGTCCTCACAAGTATCTCTCATACATTTATACATTAGAAATATATTAAACAACCATGGAAACCTAACACAATTTTGTCTATAACAACCTATTCGATGTCAAACCATTCGCTCAAAGCTCCATCCACTCTAACTCACGCTTTACCTCCAACATACATCGCCATAATTAAATTTACTAACCATGCATCCACACCATATTCTCTCAGATGATTCTATAACATACTCCTATTCACATTTAGGTATTGAGTTAGGGTCAGCCGTCCGGAATATAGAAATAAAAATCAACAGGGTTGTGTTTTGTTAGAAACCCCTAGAAATCTAATTTCAGCGTGAGCGGACAGACCTGATTTTTTTGCCCATAAGATAAGCATGAGGATTTTATGAGGTTACATATTCGGCCCCTTTTCGAACTTTACAGGTTTAGGATTTTTTACATCATGTTCGGATTCCCAGGAAGCTCCATACCGAATTTCAACCTTTTAGTTCACCGGTAAACACGAAAAAAACTTCTGGAAGAAAAAAACATGATTTCATATTACAGATTGTTAGTGAATTTTAAAAATTCTTCTAATTTTTCGGATTGTTCAAGTTCGTATGGACTCATATGTATTAAATCAGATATTCATTCAGTGGCTAAATGTTTCAGAAATTATTTAAAATTATTTAAACGGCCGGTTCTTATTGGAAAAGGTAATCTTCATTAGAAAAAAAACCATAGGTATGCGAGAAACGAATTTTTTGGTTAAATTTATAACAATCATGTATAAAATCAATGTTGTAGATAAATGTGACGACGGTGAGACATGCTGATTAAAGTCAAATAACCAAGTAGGTAAATAATTCCAATATAATTTGTTTCTTGACGAAAAGACACATTAATGTCTGAATTTACATTTTCGGAGGTCAAGAATCTAGAACCAGCGTCTTTATTTGTTACAGTGTTGGGTGTGGTCATCGAATACCTTTAGTGCCCAGCGTACTAAGTTACACAGAGTTATTCATATACAACCGATGCTTTTCATTTGAATACATCGTAATGCTCCGTTTTGTTTTCAAATCACGCGTGAGCTCTAGGAGTTTCAATTAATTGTTTGGCGCAGCACAACTGCTAAGGATTTGCCGTCTGTTTCACCAATGATATCTTAGTCCTAGTTATTATCATTGTGAATATCCAGAACATACAACAGCAGCGGCTATATGAACTCACGGAACACATGTATTTAGGCCGCACAACATCCGCGCGCTATTCGTAAAGCACCTATGCACTATGAAAGTAGGAATTTGGTGTGCAATATCAAATGAGAGTAGTCGGTCTTATCTTTTTCGGTGGAACTGTGAACACTGCAGAGTACACACGCATGTTCATGAAGCAAGTGGATGATATTGAGTTGCATCAGGGGTACACTCAACAGGACGGTGCCACTTGTCAAACGTCAGATGTATTCATGTCACTGATACAAGTTTCTTTTAAAACTATATCATCTCCAAGAACTTGTGGCCACCAAGATCACCAGATTTGACCCCACCAAATTTTTTTTCTAAGGGGTTATCTGAAAGGAAAGATTTTACGCTACACGCCCTCTGGCAATGCACGAGTTGAAGGAGAACATTACATGCGAATCAACGATATTGATAGCAAAATGCTCTAACGAACGTCCAGGAGCACAGAACGATGTGTTCGGTTGTGCCTTGAGGCGTAGGGAGGACATTTTCAGCATTTATTGTGAAGGTAAAGTAATTTGCCAGCAATACTGAACATTTAAGACAAAATACCTCGTTACTAGCACCATTTGCGTTAAAATAAAGAAATAATTATGTGAATCAGTTGTATATGAATAGGTGACCTGGTGGTCTAGGGGTAAGGTGTCAGACTTCTGTGCTGGGGGTCCGGGGTTCAATCCTCGGTCCCGGCATAGATTTATCTGATTGCCAAACCCTTCCTTCACCTCTGACCAGATGTGTATTAATCACAACTTGTGAATGTGAGGAATGCCAGGCCTCCACCGTGGTTCGGATTCCACGTTAAACTGTAGCTCTTTCATTTCATCTCACAATCACCCTACCATTGCACATTAGCGTAAGTGCGTATAGCCCGAACGGGTAGTAAGACGCGGTGCTAATAATAAATAATAATGCATATGAATCACCCTGTATAAGATTCTTTCTTAAACGTGAAGCTTCGTATAAGAATTTCTTAGACTGTGTAGGTTTGAATTCCCTTCGTTTAAGCTGAAAGATAGCAAGCTTACTTCATAGAGTTCCGCCGTGGCCTAACTCATAAGTAAAACGCGGGTTTTTAGGGAATGAAAAGTTAGCCCACAATTGCGTTAATTAATTTTTATAAAACACAAACAATGTAGTAAAATAAACTAGGAAAACATTTACATTGAAAGAAAGAAAAATCACACTAAAGAAGGTTGTATAATGTATATCCTTATTCACGCTTGTCACAAATGTCACATATTTGGCCTCGTAGTAAATAATTAGCCATTTTGTTAAGTACATACTTACTCCGGTTAAGCCGTAGCCGTTGTAGATTTTGATTATTAAACTAGCATATTAACTTTCTATACTCCTTATGGTTAATTAACTGGATTGGAATTATAGATAAATCATTTGATTAGGAGTATTTATTACAAGTTAAACCAATTACACTTATGGTGAAATGGGTCACCCTTTTCAGGGATATTTGTGTCCTCAACCGACAGAACTGGGCTAGTGCCCAGGACCACTCTACCTTCTCTTAAGAACTAAGTATTGCCTCCTTGCTCCAAACATGATAAAGAGAGTCCAAAAGAACATTTTAGAAGCTTGCTAACCATACTTATCGACTGCATTAAAGTACACCGCCACGTCTATAGTCTGACACCTTATATTTGTGTCAGGGACATAGCGATCAACTTAGGGTCCGATGATCCGGTGCCTGCCATGGGTCCCTGTCATCATTGTAGAATAAGGGAAACACTTTGACTAGCTTCTATCGGCAGGAGTACGCTTCTCATTTCGTAAGTACTCGACTTACACGACAGGTAGTTAGGACACAATCTAGGAACCGCTCTTACTCAAAGAAGACTTTGACATAGTTTGACCTTCTGGGATTCAAAACTTTTCTTAGGAATCGCCCTGAGGGCTTTAACCTAAATCGCGCCGATTGGGCCCTCTATGAGGTACCTAGCCTATGAATCACCCTAAAAAAAATATTTTCAGCCTAAGTTGTACAACAGGGACCCCTGAACAGCTTTCCCTGAGGGTGTTCACTCAACAAGTGGAGAGGTTTACCAACTCCCCCATGTACGTCACTCAATGTTGTTGAGTCAACCGACACCTCGACACCGGTAATTCCGTGTGAAGAGTTTGCTAAACTTGCCGTCTCGACCGTCGTGGTCGACTCAACCCTAATGGTAAGAACCGGCGGAGCGGTTAAATTGAAAGATGGCCTTGCATCAAAATAAATTTAAAATCAAACTAAAACACTATAAAGTTATCATATTTATTTCAAAGCTGTAAATAGATGTTTGTAGGTATATAATGACAGTTTCCCAAACTCTTAATTTTGACCAAAAACCAATCAACTGTCGAGTGATTCGGGATCAATTCCAAATGCGATAGCAAAGAAACTTGAAAGTGGTTGCTTTAAGTCCCACCCTGAATGCAAACTGTTGAGAGTAGTGTTTTTCCTTAAACTTTTAAATTAATATATCTGTATTTTAATGACTATCCTTTGGCTATATATAGACTTATATTTTTGAGAACTGTAGTCATTCGAATGAGCTTTATAGTCTTGGCCATAAATCACTTATAGAAGCATTCAAATTTCAAAAATCTTCTAAGTTAAAAACACACCATATAATTTCTAAAAGTTTTAAATTTGAGAATTTTTTTTTAAGTCAGGATCAAAATGGCTTACGAGGGCACCCAATTTCAAAAAAATCTGGGGTAGAGCCTGCGAATCTTCCTTTTATTTGTGGATCACATATAAAACTTTTTTTTTTGTTAATTGTTCCCTTTCACAAATATGGTTCTAAAGTAAAAAATAAAGTGTAAATTTTGATTGTTGACCAAAAATGTTTATATTTTACAATTCTCTTTCTCCAACATGTTATTTTACCTGATGAAAAAAAAGGGCTTTAGAAAGTACTACCCATGAAAAATAAATATCCTACAAATAGCTTCAAGAGCCATCCAGAGTTTAAAATGGTACACAGTTAAGACACCCGGTCATCTCTCCCAATTCCAAAGAGCTACTGAAGCCCCTGCTTGTAACAGACAATCATTGTGACTAGGTTCTAGACTTCTCTTGTAGTGCTAACCTCTTATATATGACGTCAGAAAATAGTAGAGAATCTGTCCAAAAGCCAGCCATTCAGTGGATGTATGGCCAGGTGTCTGTTAAAGGGTCAATGAATGGCCTGCTAATAGTAATAGCAGTTGTTTTTCCGTCTATGGTATTGATCAGTTTATTCATTTATAAGCAGCGAGGAAAGTGAGTACTGTTGTATGATCCATAATGGGCCCAAAACAAAGAAAGTAAAAATAATTTACATGATACTTAATATGTATAAGGCAACTTAATGTATCACCAGAGTAACTCAAATCAGCAGACAGGTGTTTAATGTTAAAATTAACTCAGCTAATCCACATAGGTTGACACGTTTACATCATATCATATAGTTTGAGTTTGTTGATGACAGAGGTTGGGGTTTGAGTTCCGGCAACTATACTGGGGGTGGAATTTCCAAAATGGTTTCTCACCTTCCCCACACATAAATGCTGATATATTTCTTCAAAGTTCCACCTTGCTTATCCTTATCACATATATAATTAAATTTAAAAAGCTCAGGCAAATTATAACTCTCAGTGAAACCATTTAATTTTTATAGCACAGCTTAAAATAACTATTAAGTTGGTTTAACCATTTGATTTTGAAAATATACAAATTAAGGCCCAGTTTAACTATAACTTAACCTTAAATGTAACATGCTTACCTTAGTGTTTTATTTTACAATGATGTAGATTATAAGATAAGGAAATGGTGTAATCAGTCAAGGTAAAAATTCTACCTTTCTAGCTAGATGAAGACAGTATAAATTTTGGGTTTTTTAAGACGTGTGTTGCCCTGTAGGATAAAGAAAATTTTGTTTCCTTTTAATTTCTTATGCCTTGAGCAATAGTCTTCATTAGGCAAATTTATGGGTCGTATGTTTGTCTTAATTTATTAAGTAATAATTATGATTTTAATTAAACTAACAATAACTTCAGAAATAAATTTTGTGTACATTATTTCAAAGAGTTATTGAATAAGTACATATTGTTTAAAATTTAAATCCAAATTTGACTAATGTATTGTTTCTAGCAACATCTTTTTGTGGACCTTTACCAGGGAGATTTGAAGGAGTGCATATTTGAAATACTAGTCCCTAAAATTGTATAGATTATTTAAGCATTATAACAATGAGTTAATGCTTTTCTTAGTTAAGGAAAATATTTAGATCCAGAGACATTGTGGTATGGATGTTAAAATTATTCTAAACATATAAAATTTGGTAATACCCAAATATTTAAAAAAAAAATACTTTTAACACAGGCTAAAATGCAAGATTGTATCTATTTGAACCATAAACGAAGATTAGAAGGTACTAACTCTATTCCCTTATGGACCAAGGCTTTGAACTACCGATAAATGAGAAGCAGACTTAAAACAAATACATCCTTATTTTTAATAACAAAAAAATATATATTACTACAAATCAATAGGTACACTCTTTAAGTGTAATCAGATAAGTTTAACCAATATCATAGTTAACAAAAATTAGGGCTTTTTAATTCCAGGAGACAAATCACATCAGTATGAGCCAACGACTAAATATCATAGTTAACAAAAATTAGGGCTTTTTAATTCCAGGAGACAAATCACATCAATATGAGCCAACCACTATACATTTTATGATTTAATAATTTGCAAAAACCAACGAATTCTAGACTATATAAGCTATTAACATGATTATTATAAAATCAAAAATAAATTTTAGAAGCATTGTCAATTTTAATATCATATTTCTAGACTAGCAATATAAAATATAAAAGTGTTTATAACATTCATCATATACACTGACAATAAATAAATAAATAAAAATGTATATATATATATATATATATATATATATCTTTCTAAGATTTTAAATCATCTACAAAAGCCCCAATAGATCTACTACAGCGAAGATATAATGAGTTTTATAATAAAATTTATATACTAGCAAGAATGCAAAGAAAATAATTACTATTTCACAATACAAGGATTTGTTCATGTTAGCTTTTCATTGATCATTTGACACAATATTAATTACAGTAGTTTCTTGCTTTAAAATCAGAAGCTTAGATCAAAATAATTATTTAGATTACCGTGATAAAGTAGGTTATAAATGTTGTAAAAGCTTAGTACATCAAGTGTCCAGATAATAGCCATTGATTACAAATATACATTAATACATTATAAAGATACTGGTAAATAAATATAAAATTAATACCTATTTAAAAATATTAGCACACCCTGAGGCATTGTCAGATTCTTGAGCAAGAATCAATCACAGTAGCAAAATTGTGCTTTAATTAAGAAATGATATTATTTAACATTTAAAATTACTAAAACTATTTTCATATATTTATACAAATCATGTGATAGTGGTGTGCCATCACTTTCCATAGATAATATGAATGACATAATATTACTTGATTACTCTATGGAATTAGGAACTCAAAACTTGAAAGTGCAGTGCCACACTAAAAAAAAAGTATGCCATCCATCCCTTTCTTGAGCTAATTCTATTCAGTCCACCTCATCACACATTATCTTTTTAAGTTTGTTATATCAATGTAAAATGTTGTTAATGTTGACCACAAAATGTTTGTATTTTCTTAAATTCCTTTTTGCTATACATGTCTAAACCTATCAGTCACAAACATTTTCTTCAACTATTTCAAACCAGTTATTTAATATCACATAATTTATCAGTAATTGATTTTTTTCAAACAAGGCTCTGAATTTGTTTTGCCAAATGTAGCATTCAATTACCATATTAAAAAACACTGTATTGTTTGAACTTAAAAAAAAAGTGTAAAGTAGGGAAGGGTAGATAGAGCCAAATAAAGATATATAGACCATAGGCGATATGGAAACAAATAAATTGAAAAAAATTAAGTATTTTTCTTTTGATCTCATATCTATGCTCACAAAATGAGGCATTATTTAATTTTATGTTAAATAGTATCGAAGAGATGAATTGATACTATCGAGCAAGGTATCAGAATCGAGAAAAGTAGGTAGCGACCCACCACTAGTCAAAATGTATGGATTCAATTTAACTTAGTAAATAAAGGAATGACTTAAGTATTAGCCTATTATTAGATATAATTGCTCATTTGTGTAACTTTAAGTAATGTTCGGGAAACTGAGATTTTGTTGATGTTAAGTTTATTATTTGCACCGCATTTTACTACCCATGCGGGTTGTACACATCATTGAAGTTTTGAATAGCTTTTTAGGAAGTTATACCACCCTTTATTTTTTTCTAATTTTGTTTTAGAGACAAGCCATTTTTTGAATGATTATAAAATAGTTATAAAAAACTAATATTTTTTTCATCACCACACCTTACTACTTGTTAATTCAGGTTATACCCATATACTTATGTTAATTAATAACCATTTTAATAAAGTCTATACATAAATAAGCTTTTATTTAAATGCTAGGCTAACTGGATATAGGGTGTTTTATTGTAGTCTAAGATAAAAACTATATAAAATTATATGTAGGCCTATACTTGATTAAATATTTTAAATGTAAAATTGAGGAGTTATAATCCTGAGTCATATTTAAAAATGATATTGACAAATACTGTAGATAGGCTATTATTTACTGTAGAAAACCTTTCTTATCAAAGATTGGTAGAAGCTTCTGTACTTGAGATTTATATATAATTGAAAAAAATGATTCTGGTATTGCCTCATCATTAATTACATTGTCTTTCAACAAATTCTCCATATCCAAACCACTAGCCGAATTTGTAAAGATTAAAGGCATCTCAACAAACATTGGATACATACAAAAATATGATCGCTTTTCTATTTCATTCTTCAGTTCATCATAAGATGGTGTTTTACCTTTATAATTTAGGCAGTGCAGTGTTTTTATAAGAGTAGAATGGTACTGTGAAAGTAAATCTTCTATGTGATTATCCCTGACATCTAGACTAATGCTTGTGTAAAGAAAAAAGATCAAATCTATTGCTGGTGATGCATAGTAAGGCATTTGATAGTCTACAACTCTTATATCTATGGCCTGATTAGTTTCATTGGAATACTTAAACATTACATTGTTGCCCCAAACATCTGCATGATTCAATACATTGAAACCATCATCGTCCCTTTTTATGGCTTCGAGTGTTTTATCATATAAAGTTTCAGATAGTTTTTTTACTTTATGCGCGTACTTTTCAGAGAACCCTGGCCAACTTTCAATCTCTCGAGATAGAACCATCATCATAGTAAAGATCCAGTGTCCTGTAGGTCCATCAACCTTTTTCGATTCAGCCCAATAACTAGTCATGTAGTTATTCAATAAGGTAGGGTCTTGTTCCTTTAGAATAACAGAAGCTGCATGAAATCTGCCCAGAAATGACATCACTAGCATGGACTGCTTCAAATCAAAACCTTTGTGACTTCTGTCCAACTTGAATCCCTGCTCAGCAAGGTCTTGTAAAATCAATATTCGTTCTGGTACATTTGTAGAAAATAAACCTTCAGCTGAAAGTGAATGATAATCTTCCAGTTCAACTTTTTCAAGAATCTTGGCCATTTCTGGCAAAATTGTCATAAACATATTAGCTTCTTTTTCAAACAATTTGTTAACAATTACAAACTTTCTTTGTACTGCACCATCAGGAATTGTTTTTATAACAAATGACTGTTCCAATGCATCACCACTACCATTTATAAATTGTGTAGGTACCCTATACATGATGCTAGCATAATTATCACCTGGAGTTGTGGCCATCTTTATATCAATATGTTTTACTGATATTTTCGGGTCCTTCTTTCCTTCTCTCAGTGCTTGTTCCATGAACTTCTCGTTCAGCCATGATGGACTGGCCACTTTGTTATGTGTTGTCATTTTGATATTGATATGTACCTGTGGGACAAATTAACAAAATTTATAAATCCCATAAGTTTTATTTATAGAAAATAGTCAAATTCTGATAGATGATTGATTCAAAAAACTAAGTAATCTTTACTCTCTCATTATCAGTAAGCCTGTGTTGGAATCGGTCAGGTGAAGGATATGGAGAGAGACAAAGATTATTGGAAAGTCAGCATCGTCAGACCTTAAAATTTACATGTGTATTATGGGAAGCCTTGGTAAAAAAAAATAACCTAAATGTTACTTTTATGTTTGGTCTGAAGGATTAAAAACGTTATTCCAAAATACTATTTTCTTAGCTAGTAATAGTTCAACAAAAACTTTACATTCTGATCAGTTGGAAATTCTAATCAATTTATGATATTTTTTTTTATAAAACTTTAATAAAAAAGAACATTTTAAACTTCTATTTTTATTTCTTTATGAAAAAGTATGCATTTCTTAAAGGTGAATATTTGTTTATAATTGTGTATGATTCCTCGGCCACACTCAATCTTTATCCAAATCTAAAGCCTACCTGTGGCAAGTAATATTTAGAAACTCGAAGACCTTACCCCA
Organism: Timema bartmani; assembly: GCA_902151455.1. NCBI lineage: Eukaryota > Metazoa > Arthropoda > Insecta > Phasmatodea > Timematidae > Timema > Timema bartmani. Next base: position 116,340 of record CABFWB010000780.1, read on the forward strand.
GCCCCCATTAACACCACCCCCTTTAATTTGGTAAGGAATCAAAAGTTAAAAAAAAAATTTTAGGTCCAGGATTAAGTTGGTAGTAATTTCCTAGTTTTGAATGAAGTAAACTACAATACATTCCAATTTTTTGCATGACATTTATTAATTTTAAATTTTTATTTTATACTTTCTTAGTAGGAAATAGTAACACAGAAGTAGAATTTTCAAAAAATTACTTGTTCTACTTGTTTAGATCAAGGTCAAGGTTTTTACATGGAGACATGAGTAGGGGTTGAACAACCTGAATTTAATAAGATGCATGGTTTAAAAAATTATTTGAGTTACATGTTAGACTATTTTTTTTCTAAAATTGAACTCTAGTTTGTTTTTAGTAAATTTCTAGCCACCAGGGGTGCACTCAATTGACCTTTAGACAGCCTACCCTCAATCCTGAGCTAAAAAGAGGATTTTTTTTTTAAATCATGAAAAGCGCATGTGGAATACCATATCCACTGGACATGGACAGGGCAGGATCTATTCTCGAAACTCCATTTCAAGGTTAACCATAAATCCAATGCCCTGTACTGTATGGTCACCAGTGTAAGTGGCGAATTGTTCTGTGAGTTAAGAAAAAGATGTTGAGCTTGATTAAGTATTTGTTTCATAATTAATTATTTATCATATTTTATTTATATTGTATATTAAGTAAATTAACTTATTTATTATGAATTTTAAAAATGACATATAACGTTTGTAAGCAGTTAAGTAAAATTAATATTTTACATTTTTACACATAGAACTAACACACTTTTTTTTTTATTTTATAAAAAAAATAATACAAACAGTTCATGGCATAAAGGCCCTTTAAAAAAATACAAACTGCAGTCAACCTTATTATCTGGCATAATAGCAGAGGAAATAATTAGGGATCATCAGTGTGAATTTCAACAAAATAGATCAATAATGGATCAGATTTTTACTATTCAGTAATTTTTTTTATTGTGGGAGATTCAGAAAAAATAAACAAGCTAAATGAAAGTTTAGTTAAGATTGGGATACCCCAAAAACGTTTATATTACTGTAATTATCAATTATAGCCTAATAGCTTTGCTGTTTAATCCTTCACACTTGAGGTATGTTTGACAAATGTGAGGCAGAGTACGAGATGGGTGTCACTTATCAAATATTTTTGAAATGCATTTTCTTTTTATATTTTATACTTTTATATCTATGCTGTTATGTTCAAGTTATATGCATCGAAATACATAATGGAGTGAAATAAGAAGATGCACTTTCCCCAATACTTTATAATCTAGCCTTAGGCTAATTTGATACATGCAGAATTTGTTGCTTGCCAAAATAAATAGTGGGAGGATAAATTGTATCAATGCTGTCAATCAATGCCTTTGTGTTGGGAGAGCGGAAGATGGAATCGTGAGTCATCTATTTTGCATATTGTCACATTACGTTGAAAAGATGGAAAAGAAAATGGCATGTTCATCCCATCAACTTTGTAAAGATTTGAAGATGGGGTGTATCATAACCTCTACGCAAAATTAAAGGTCGACAGGTACAAGTTTTTTAATTATTTTAGAATGTCGATCGCATCGTTTAATGAGCTGGTGGTCAAATTCCAAGGAATGATTCAAACTAGGCAAGATTTGGTGCAAGGTTCTTAACATTTTATCCACGTGATATGTTTGCAATAACTCTCGAATAAGTCTATAAAAAAATATTTTAAGTAAGTACAGGCAGTGAAAGGGCCCGGTCTAGGGTGGAGGGTAGGCAATTGGCAGTTTCCTAGGGCAGCAGATTCCGAGGGGCAGCATAAATGAGATATTATATCTATTTTTTAATTTACATTTTACCCATATTTATTTTTATAATTAATTTATTACCCATTAATCGAAGCATAGTCTCAAACAACATTGAATATTTTTCTTTTTTTTGAAAAGTTAGTTAGCTATGGAACAATGTTGTAGTAGAGTGCACACTTTCTCTACGATGTTAAAATGAGATTTGTTCTTTTAGAAAAAAGAAAATTTGAATTTGTAACTTTAAGATTTGATTTTGAGTTTTCAAACTTATATTCATAACTCTGTGTCAAATATTTTATTTCTGACAAAAATATAAAATGCTACCATGTCTCTAGGTTTCAAATAGTTTTGACAAACATCGACTCAAGTTTTTCCCCGCATTGTAAATAACTTCACATAAAGGTGGTTTCCTCCATAATATTTTTACTCCACATCATTGACTTATTGAGGCCTCCCTTTAAGCAGAGTTGATTAAACTTAAAATATAATTAAAAGCAAAGTTTTTATCCGACACATGTCAATTTGAAAGATTTTGTGTCATTCGTTCATCAGGCTTACTTAACCTAAAAATTATCATTCACCTGGCAACATTCAAGAAACACATGAACTTGTATGATGTTGTTTTTTAAATTATGAGTTGCAGGTGTTGTAATGTACTCTGTATTTATGATATAAAAAAGTATAGTGCTTACAAAAATTTTAATTTTAAAAAATGTTATAGGCCTATTCAAAATATTCCCTTTAGCCATGAAATTTAATATATAGTTTTTCATTTTCCCAAAATTGTTTCCCATTATCTATTCAAGTGAATGTGCTCTATAAACTTATATTTGTTTCTATTTCTAAGGAATCAAATAAATGATAACATATTATAAATAGCATTACATATAACTTACATTTTGTTCACCATGAAAAGTAACAGTTTTAGCTCTAAGAGTTACACTATAGCGCAATGCTAGACTTAATGAAAAATGTTAAGTAATATTCCAATTTGTTTATCTGTTAAGAAATAAAGAAATTTTAAAACTATCCCTACCTGAATTTTTGTAATCTATGTGGTAGGAATATAGTTAAGAGGAAATGTATTCACATTAATGTGGAGAGTGATTGAGAAAATAAAAGTGATTAGTCACATATGGCCAATCTTAGTGCTTCCCAAACAAAGATTAAACCTTAACTTCTACAACACTGCTATTCCAGTCTATTACAAGCCTCTTGTCTTATTGTTGATTCATAAATTTGCCACAAAATAAGAAATGAATATAAACACAGCCATTTAACAATCTCCAAACCAGTCGCAAGATTTCAGCACAATTCAATTGGCCTGCTTGGAATAAGTTGAAGTAGTTTTCAGTCTTGTCATGCACTGTGTAACAAAAGGAATGCCAACCAATATGTGGAGTGTGTTGAAGTAATTTGAAACAACATATTTACAAAATGTAACAAGTGTGTGTTGATCTGTGTTGATGTATTTTACCATTTCAAAACACTATTAAGAAACACCCATAAGCGGTGCTGGATTTACGTATGTGGAGTGGTGGGATAGGGGGTCCGAAGGTGGGGGGAAGTGGGACCTTGGAGCGGCATACAGTGCGGGCGCCCCATCAACCCATGTAAATTACATCATAGTGTGTCTAAGAAAAGGTAAAAATAAATCAAATGTATGATTTAACACAAATATATTAGTAACAAAATAAAATAAAGTAGGAAGTAGGCTTGAGAGTAGGCCCATTAAGGGAAAAGCATCGTTAATTGTACATTGACCTCCCTGTAATCGGTGATCCATATTGTAAAAATGATGCTTTAGACCAAATGATTTTTGAGGAACCTCAGGGTTCTGTGAAGGGGTGTCAGAGGTTCCGTGAGATGAAAAATAAAGTAGGAAGTAGGCTTGAGAGTAGGCCCATTAGGGGAAAAGCATAGTTAATTGTACATTGACCTCCCTGTAATCGATGATCCATATTGTAAAAATGATGCTTTGGACCAAATGATTTTTGAGGAACCTCAGGGTTCTGTGAAGGGGTGTCAGAGGTTCCGTGAGATGATTATGCGTAATGGTGGTAAAAACATTAATGCTTTTACATTTTTATGCTAAAAATTTATAAATATACATCTCATTAGCAGTAGATCAGTTTAATAATAATTAAAAGAAGATTAAACAACTTTTTAACGTTTTTAAAATCTTTTAAAAAAAAGTATAAGAAGGTAAATAAGTAACAGTACATTTTGAAGTCATACTATATTATTTTTCCCATGCAATATATGTAACCTAAACGTAATATATAAATTTAGCTTTACACCTAATCTATAATATAAGCTTAGCACTCAAATATAGAACCTACTTTTTAGTTAACTTAAAACTAAAAAATTTGTATCACAGGGTTAAAGGTAAAGGGGATGAGACATTAACACGTAGAGCCTTGAGAGTAGGTTTCGTAGCTTATACAGGGTTCCGTAGGTTAACTTAAAATAGTTTGAAAACCAATGCTTTAGACTATGTAAATTTCATTGGCCAATACAGTTTACCACAAAATAAAGCTTCCTTCAACAATTATAATTTTGATTATTTTTATGATTTAGAGTTTTTATAGGTAGATGAGTTTGTGGAAGTGCACAGATGCAAAGCAAAAAGAAGGTAAATAAGTAACAGTACATTTTGAAGTCATACTATATTATTTTTCCCATGCAAAATATGTAACCTAAACGTAATATATAAATTTAGCTTTACATCTAATCTATAACATAAGCTTAGTACTCAAATATAGAGCCTACTTTTTAGTTAACTTAAAACTAAAAAATTTGTATCACAGGGTTAAAGGTAAAGGGGATGATACATGAACACGTAGAGCCTTGAGAGTAGGTTTCGTAGCTTATACAGGGTTCCGTAGGTTAACTTAAAATAGTTTGAGAACCAATGCTTTAGACTATGTAAATTTCATTGGCCAATACAGTTTACCACAAAATAAAGCTTCCTTCATCAATTATAATTTTGATTATTTTTATGATTTAGAGTTTTTATAGGTAGATGAGTTTGTGGAAGTGCACAGATGCAAAGCAAAAAGTAAGCCCAAGAAAATGAAATTTAAATAAGTATTTTTGGTATGAAAGTTATCTTCTTAGTATTTTTTAGCATTGAATCATTTAGGCAGGGCCGTGTCTGGGGGTGGGCAAAGGGTCAAATTGCCATGCGCTTCACATTTTCCCCAAAATTTCGCATCAAATAGTGTAGCGATAATTAAGAGCAATAAGTATTCACCTAGTAATAGGATTTCATTCCAGGTTCCTGAAAGCCCTCAACTTTATGTAATTTAAGATTTACGTTATTCAAGTAATGCAGTACAGTAGAATATGCCACCATTGTGTTAGCGATGTCAGTCTACAGACAACTAACAGTGCAAGGGTGCGAAGAGGAAATTACTTTTGTTAACTTAATTGGATTGTTTGCATTTAATAAAGTACAGTCATTTAATGGGTTGATAAATATTCCATAAAACATAAGTTATTTATTAACTTATGTACCGAGTACATATTCATATTGATATAATATAACAGCTAAATTCTAAAACCAAAAACTGCCATACAAAGGGGGGTAGGGCTCAGATTATTTTTTTTAGCCCTGCATATGGACTATTTTATGACCATTAAAAGCCCAAATCCAACACCTAAGCTTTGTCAGCTGTGCATAACCTATTAAGGGTCTTGGGTTCAATTTTCGGCATGTTATAGTGAAAAATTGACTGGTGAGAACCTGGTTGCTACATTTAAAATAGTCATTTACCTAATTTAAATAAAAGCCAAATATTATGTTGAAATGTATAAGAGAAGATTTTTTTTACTTGTAGGCTATTATGAGAAACTTATGATACTCTGGATAGGATTACAGATTTCTGGGTACATTCCATAAACTTTAACTATGATTAAGTGTTTAAACCTTTGCATACATTTTTATATTTTGTAGCTCGCTCCCTACCTAGTTATCTATCAACAAATAGAAAGATGATTTAGGTTAAGTTAGGATAGTTTATATTAATATGTTAATATTAGGCCTACTGTGCAAGTTATCAGATTGATGCAACATGGCCAAGAAGTATCCTGTGGAATAAGTGGATACACCTTAAATTTTCTTTTAATATCAAAATCCTAGAAACAATATTAAAATTTATTTTACTTGTAGGCTATTATGAGAAACTTATGATACTCTGAATAGGATTACAGATTTCTGGGTACATTCCATAAACTTTAACTATGATTAAGTGTTTAAACCTTTGCATACATTCTTATATTTTGTAGCTCGCTCCCTACCTGGTTATCTATCAACAAATAGAAAGATGATTTAGGTTAAGTTATGATAGTTTATAATAATATGTTAATATTAGGCCTACTGTGCAAGTTATCAGATTGATGCAACGTGGACAAGAAGTATCCTGTGGAATAAGTGGATACACCTTAAATTTTCTTTTAATATCAAAATCCTAGAAACAATATTAAAATTTGGAGTCTAGTGCGTTTTATTCATCCCATTTTAGGCTCTTTTTCAATTTCGTGGTAAAATGTTCAGATATATTTATTCACTTCATTTTGCACATTAGAGTACGTGGAATTGAATCACACCAAGATTTAGAAATTCTTATACTTTTATTTAATACCATATATAAATAAAACTTGACAACACATCATCCAAATCAATTTCGAAATTTAAATATCGACAACGTATAACTTTCCTGTGATCCTATGCACTGGACGAATGATGCCATGCCATGATGTATTGCGTTAAGCTCGTGATCTTGCATAGTGCATACTAAAATGGCTATGCCATCATTGTATTATGTGTAGGACTAGATTTGTTTAGTTATTAGGCCTAGTTTATTTTAGCTATAATTATAAAGTTAGGTTTTTTATTAAAACATGAAAGGTTAGGTTAAGTTGGGTTGGGAAAGTTTCATAATATTAATAACAAAAGGTTCTAGGTTAAGCTGGGTTGGATAAGTGTCACTAATAATTAAAATATAAAATGGGTTTAGTTGGGTTATTTCCATGAGAGCATCCATATTATGTTTTACATCTAGAATTTAAGTTGTTAGGAATAGTTGTGATCACCTAATCGAGTCATATAGCTTGAAGATACATTTACTACAAAGTAAAGTTAATTGTATTTGTTATAGGCCTAGACGGTTTATACGCCTTCGTAAAGATGGTAGTCTATAAATTATGTTTGGGATTTAGTGAAATATGTCTAAATAGTTATAAAACGGCTGAAAGATATCCCATTGCTTAGGTGAGTGGAACTTTTTCTTATTTAATTTAAAAAGTGTTTTCGTCTTTTTTATTTCAAATTGATTCTATGTGTTTTAATGTTTGGAATGTAAGGCTGATATCAATATTTTTGATATTTAAAGAAAAAAAAAGCCAAGAATGGGACAGATAAACGTTATTTACCCAAAATTTATATTAGGCCTATGCTATTTGATTTGCACTGAATTGTTGTTGTGTGCATTTTAGAAATAAGAAAATATTTTTTAAGTTATTAGACAAAGAAAAATATGTTTTCACATTAGTATGCCGATTCTTGTCCCTGAAAATCCTTTACACATTGAAAATTTTAACTAGTTATTTTAGCAAATGTTATTAAAATAGTTCTTGAGTTTGAAATAGGCACTAAAAACTTTTTTTTTTAATTATTTACATTTTCTACGACCTTTATTAATGAACCAAGTAATGGTGTTTCCCGAAGAGTTCATTAAGGCCTCAATTGTAAGCCCCTCCCTCCAGGTAAATTTTTGTTTGCGGCAATGCTACCATATTAAGTACCCAGATTAGACAGGGCGTGTATTAAGCATTGATCTCTATAATATAACTGGATGGACATCTGTGGCTGAAATTTTCGAGCTGTCGTCTGCATACCATTGTGTAAGAGAGAAGGAAACTTTCGGGTATCTCTTTCTCTCTTACACACATACAAGGCAATGTGGAAATTTGACATCGTTCATTAATTTGATTGAGTATATGAGATACATCAATGTGTGAATGGTTAAATTAAATAAATATGTTAGTTAAAGCTTTGAAGATCAAATAAAAGTTCCAAACTGGTTCATTTTTTCTTTAAATAAGTTGATGTAGCCTAATATATACGATGATTTTTTAAGGAAGCTCGCTTGTAAGGCTTTATCTCGTACCAGAATCCTAACCTATAGTAGTATTTAGTTAGTATAAAAGACCTTCCAGAAGGAAATTTCTACTTCCATTCTAAATTGCCGTTTATCCTACCAATATATATATATATATATATGATAGTATTCTGGTACGAAATAAGGCCTTACAGATTGGGATTATTACTAAAATCAGGGTTTAGTAAATACTGTTACTCCCTACAAGCCAATAACCTAAATGATCATTTGAACGCAATACTTCTACACAAAGTGTGTCATTCAAACAAATGTAATCAAGTTTTAAGATACCTTATTCATTTTATTTATCGAACTTTCAATATAATATGGTTTCAGAATCCAATATACAAGCTAATAACCAACTTTAAATATAAGTTTATTCTTGGCAGACTGTAAACAACATAGATGATAACTACATATTTAAATATATTAAAGATGTTACGCGTATTTGTACAGTATTACCTGTAAAACTGGATTGTATATCCTTTAATGTAAATGTTTCTTCAGTAAAGTGTGGTATAACACTAACAATAACACTTTTATTCATCAGAGACATGTTTTCGCATAAGAACATTTAAAGAAACCGTTAAATCTGTCCTCCCCTCAGTGTAGCAGACGATACACTTGAGCGTCACGCCTTTGTCCTTGGAATGTGCAAGTGTATGTCCATCCAGTTATATTATAGAGATCAATG
>CABFWB010000780.1:125341-173946 GCA_902151455.1 Timema bartmani
CAATGTAACTACATACAGTTAGCATACATATTTATTATTATAGTAACTACTATTAAATAAGCGTATAAACCGAACGGGTTGTAAGACGCGGTGCTAAGTATTATTACTATTAAATAAATGTAGTAAATAAAATGTCTTAGTCATTAATTAGAACATCACTGCTGTATTTTATAGTAGCCTATTAAAACATATACTCAAGTGGTAAACATATTAAAGTAACTAACTATACACGATAAAAACCACTAACAGGCAAATACAAATAAATAAATCATTATAAAGATAAATTAAAGAACCGTCCGAAACACATGGACCGCACGACATACTACTAACTGCTGTGTACTGGGTGACGTAGTCTCGTGGCTGACGTAAGAAATGACATCATCAAATTCTTCCAAATGGCGCTACCTATCTATTCTCTTTACATTGGGATATCACACGGACTTGGATTGTATTTTGGCCATCAGGATACTACTCTCGTTTCTAGGATTTAATGTAAGAAAAATGCTTAAATATTATTTTTTTTACTCCGCGTCTTATTACCTATTCAGGTTATATGCATGTACTAGTTATACTAATGAGTCAGGGAAGAGGGAGATTTAATATAGAGGAAGTGTAGGGGTACAATTAGGGTGAGGCGGTGACTATAATTTCTGAAGCCAAAAGTGAGACACCTGTCATGAACTCTCTTTCCCCTTCCAGCAAAAAAAAAGTAAAAAAAAAGTATTCTATAATTTTAGTTTAAACACATGAATAGTATTATTGGAAAGAACATTATTAATTTTTATAATCATACAATAAACAGACATATATAATAAATAATTGTGATTTAAAATGATTCATTGTTCAACTTAGGCCTAAATTCACCACCGGAGTGTTAGAGTTGGATTTTAAGAAAAAAAAAAGGATTTTACATCATGTTACTATTAAAAATCGGAACAACAGACATTTTTTTATAAAAAAACAAACAAAAGGGACGAATTTCTGTGTCCCCAAAACGGGACAATCCCGATTAATCGGGACGTTAGGTCACCCTAGCTACAACATTTGCGTGGAGGGAGAGTGGGAAACCATTAAGGAAAAACCACCCTCAATACACACGACCGGGATTTGAACCTCGATCTCCCTGTTATTGGCAGTAATTTATTGTGCCAACATTAACTAACTGGTACAACACAATTATTGCAAATACTTTCTCACATGGTCTTTTATAGATTGTGACGAAATTTTCAGATATCAATTATCAGTGAACTACTCATTAGTGAGTTTTCCAAGGGAATAATGTATCTTCAAAGATAGTTTAGGACTAGAATGTTACAGCTCCCTTCATGGCTCAAGCCCAACCAGGTCATGTGACTCACTTCCCTTTGGTATGTTCCCTGTCTAAACTGCTCGTTTGGCTAGTTTCCTTCAAGCTGGACAGTAGGGAGTACAATCCTGCTTTTGTTCTCGCCAGTGTACAGCCAATTTGCGATTTTCGGTTCTGTTCTGTTGATTGTTTTGTGGGTTGTATTTAAAATGTTTAAATGGAATGGTAATGACATACGTAGGTTCTTGGGTATTTACGCAATATATGAAATACTGAGGAACATCAATATCATCGAGTATTCTAATAAACTGTTAAGAGAAACTGCTTTTATTAAATCATCACTTAATTTGGGAATTAATGCTTGCACTATTATTTTCACTTCCACATGACATATCTTCATATTCTCCATTTGCAAATGACTGATTAATGGATTCCTTGGAAAGTGGCTTCAATTACTTGACCCTACTACTGTTTCCGTGTGAACTGATACTAAAAGTCAAGCTCGCTTTACTTCTAGTACTTGACCCTACTACTGTTTCCGTGTAAACTGATACTAAAAGTCAAGCTCGCTTTACTTCAAGTACTTGACCCTACTACTGTCTCCGTGTGAACTGATACTAAAAGTCAAGCTCACCTTACTTCCAGTACTTGACCCTACTACTGTATCCGTGTGAACTGATGCTAAGAATTAAGCTCGCTTTACTTAAAGTACTTGACCCTACTACTGTATCCGTGTGAACTGATGCTAAGAATTAAGCTCGCTTTACTTCAAGTACTTGACCCTAATACTGTCTCCGTGTGAACTGATACTAAAAGTCAAGCTCGCTTGACTTCAAGTACTTGATGCCAGTAAACATTACACGTGTAAACGAGCCTCTACCGATAATGGTGCTAATTTTTACGGATAACGAAAGGGTGTCACGTTGTAAACACAACGAACCCTCCAGCCGTTACTCTCGGTTTTATAGATACATAAGAGCCCTGTTCAAAAAATTCCAAACTTTAAAAATCAATCATCAATAAACTACCTTTAATTGCGGGTATGGAATCAAAATAAAAATAAAGCTCTGAGCTTTTACATAATTACTATAAAATTTGAACAAAAATCATAAAACCTTTTTATTTTAGTGCCAGGTACAGACAAAATTGTAAGAATTACTTTGTTTGGTTCGGGGGAAGATGATAATGATGATGATAATAACAATAATAATAAAGGTATAAAAAATGTAACCATTCTTATACTTTATCAAGATGAGCAGCAACAGACAAGTGTTAATTAAAATAGTAATAATACTAATGAGTAGGTCCTTAACTACTATTATATTTAAAACGGAATGTACTATATAATTAACTTTAATGATTCCCCTTTCTTTGTAATATTCAATTTCATTGGCAGCGGAATCTTATTTATCTCGGGTGCAGTTAGCAAAGAAGGGTGTTTAAGGAGCCCGGTAACCCTCTCTCATCAAATACCTAATAAATATTTACAGTGGCTCTTCGTCTGGAATTTTTTTGAAAATTAGACTATGCTATAAGCTATTTGGAGTGGTCCTTCCCCTTAAACCTATTTTAAACTATGCCCCTATAAGCTATTTAGAGTGGTCTTCACCTAAAATTAGATGTATATTATTGAAGATATTTTAAGTGTTCTCTCCCCGGCAAATTTCTGTACATTGGGTGACTCTAGATCTAGAAGCTATTTGGATTGTCTTTGCCTGGGAAATCTTTTAAAATTAAATGTCTCTGGAAGCAATTAAGAGTATATTTCTTTCAAAATATAATTTGAACAATCTTTCTTAGGCAATTTTGATGATTGGATGGCTATAGAAGTTATTTATAGTTTAATATAAACCCATTTTTCAGCTTCATGTTTGAGAATATCAGAGGGGATAGATATCTAAAGGGGAGCAAGTGTATTTTAGGGTAAAGAGGAGTGTATTCCAATTACGGGGAGACAAGTTCTTTTCATAGGGGAGATGCCCCCTCCTTTGTTCCTACACCAATTCTTGAAATTGGTTTGTAAATTATTTTTTTTAAACTTTGTTGTCACTTTTACAAAAGAAAAGAAATGTGAAAAAATAAAAGCTTATCTTAACTGAACACGGTAATGTTACAAAGAATTATAAGTACTTAAATTGAATTTGATTTACTGCCCCGAATCTCTTTGTGTGCTTAATTTAGTTTCAGTACAAAATAAATAAACTTCGTGAAATCTCCAGACACTTTGAAATGAAGGACAAGACTAGACCGAACCAATTATATAATTGTGACAGATTTCAGTAAGCTCCTCTCCTGTCCTCCGTAGGTAACTCCATCTGATGGGCTGAACATGCATTGTTCTATAGTATGGATAGTCATTTTATTGCTTTTCATTCATATTTTATTTTGTATTTCCTACAACTTCTATAAATTTTTTAAAACTTGGGAATCTGGATCTAAGAACCGAGTTTCTAGAAGTATCGGACCTGCCTCCAGCCATTAATCTCAGTTTTCTAGACTAGAGCCGCATACTTTTTCACTTGGATATCTCCTCATTTATCCTCCATGGGGCTGAGTTAACCCCGTTTCAGACCCACTGCTTCATAGACAATCTGGAAAGGCTTGGGATCAAACACGGGGTCTCTGGACCTGTGACCAGGAATTTTTACCACTAGACCATACAGGTGGTCTAAGGACACTGAAGCGCAAAAAATTATTGTTGGTAGAATATCTGATGAACCTTTATTACATTGACTTAATTGTACTATAGCAAAGGCAATGCGGGACAAACTTGTTTCTATCTATGATCAAAATATGGAGGTTATTCTTCGCTTGTACTGCACAAAAAGTTGCATAATTGTGTTTATGAAGAGGAAAATATTACTGATTTTGCTTCTAAAATAGAATGTAATACTTACACACTGACTTTATTAGGTGATAGTGCTCCAGATAACACGACTTTCACCAAAATTATGTCTCTTCCTGAACCTTACTATCATTTTATATCAATTTGGGACTCATTTTCTAAAGAAAACCATACTCAAAATGAGTTGATTGCCCATCTGTTAATCGAAGAGGAGTGAATCAAGCCTCGTGATTAAGCAAGTGAGTGCCTTGGATGCCAAGCTACAATGGAAAGCCTACACAATGTGAAATTTGTTTCAATGCTGGTCACCTAAGTAAATATGGTTTTAAGACTAAAATATGCTACTATTGCAATAAACCAGGTTATATAATGAAAGTACTGTCGTTTTAGGAAATAAAAAGAAAGTCAAGTTCACAATCCTATAAACAACGCACTCATATCCTCTACCTTTTTTACTACAAAGTGTGAAAAAACCTATTGGCTCTTGGACAATAGAGCAAGTGAGCGAATGTGTTGAATGAATTATCCTTGTGTAAATACGCACACTCTACTTGTATCAATTGAAAGATTAATTAAAATTGGAGATGACTCAACCATTTCAGCCACACGAATAGGTACTATCAGTTTTAGTGACTTTGATGAAAATTCGTGGCTACCTAGTTAATATCATGATGTATTATTTGTCCCTTCACTTGAAATTAATCTTTTCACTGCTATCTCGATCGCTGTTCTAAGTCATAGTATGATTGTTGATGTGTGAGTTTTCAAGTTCGTTGACCAAACAGCGTAGGTTTATGCAACTGCTAACAGATAGGGAGAACATTTTAAAATAAATGTTAAATCTTATTATTACATGCTCTATGGGAGTTTTGAAGAGAAAATCTAGTTTATTGGCATGAACGACAAACCCATCCAGATTTTGCCATGCGAAAAAATTGCCTTAAGTTACACAAAACGTACTACCAGACGGTGAAAAACTCCTTTGACAAAATATGTGTCTATGGTAAACAACATCTAGCATTTTCAATCAGAGGTTGATTTGGGAGGTGAGATACATACATACATACATACATACTATCACGACTGACAATGGGCTGAAATTCGTAAATGAAGAAATGAAGGCGCCATTTAATGAATATGGAGTCAGGCAGCAACACAGATACACATATATAAAAATTTGGATCCAGGAAGTATTGAAATTTCTAGGAAAAAATACTTTATAAATGTTTTGAAAACTTGTGGTAAGTAGAAATGTAAGCCAGTATGTACACCATGGGACCCTGCCATTAAACTTGAAGCGAGACACTCTTCCTGTATGAAAAATATTTCTCTGCTTAGTTAATTACGATTGATGTTCTGTTAAATCAGTTTGTCTTCAAATTACTTTGGTTAATCACAAACCATTAAACTTGAAGCGAGACACTCTTGAGAGCCAAGAGCTGGAAAAAGTATGTCGCAAATTAATCAGATGTTTGTAATGTTGTCATCAATACCAGTCTTGTGCTCATCAGTACAATATATCAGTTACTATCAAGGACGTGCTAGCCGAGAATTATGGTGAGCGTTTAAATGAGCAGTACATTTTATTAAAGGAACTATTGACTTGAAACTTATATTGAACCCAGATCAAACCAATACTGAAATATAAGGCTTTGTAGATGCAGACTGGGAGGGAGAATCAGAAGATCGTAAATATACTACGGGTTATGACTTCAACGCTTTTGGGTCTTGCGTTTTTATTAATCAAAGAAACAAGCAACAATGGCACTATCTTCCATGAAGTCATAGCATGTTGCCTTATGTTTAGCAACAAGTGGAGCTTGTTGAATTCGGATTATTCTGGGAGATATCTTTGTACATCCATTATTGTTTCCAGCCTATGGTCCGGATCAGTTTTTTTATTCAAGCCATATATTTTTCACTACCAGCTTGTTAGGCCTGTCCTGGCTTCATATGCCTTATAATCTAACTTAAGATTAGTACAGGCATAACATACAGTCCCTGGCCGTTTATTTATCAAAATTAAACGGTAATCCCATATTTTATCAATGGTAAATTTTTCGGTCATTCCGGGAATAGAACCCAGGAGCCTTAGTTCACTAGGTAGACACGCTACTGACTGAGCTAAGGTGTCAGAGCCCTTCTTCTTAGAGATATGCGGAAAAAAATATTTTGTCAACTTTTTTAGTACAACCAATCAGCAAACCGGGTACCCAAGAATATCAAAAAGATATCAAAAAAGAAATAAGCTCTCAATGTATGAAAGAAGACACCCAGGATTGAGTAAAATTGAAGACATCTAGTTGTTGATACCTGTCTCAGGACAGATTCACATAAGAAAAAAAAACCTATGAAATAGTTTATAATATACACAGGCCTAATTTTTTATTACGACCAGGAATAAACTACAACCTCTTGAAATAGCGTAAGGCACAATATCCATGCGACCTAGGATTGAATCACAGCATCCCAAGAAATTCTTAGAGCTGGTCAAAATTTAGCCAAATTCTCTTGGTCAGGATTAAACCCTGTTCTCTCAGGTGTACATAACTAACTATAGTTTTTGTTCCTAGAAACATATCGTAGCCTTGAATTAGTTTGCTGTTAGAATGTACTAAACATGTGCTCTAAAGAAACATAGTCTAGTCTTTTAACCCGCCTCGGTGGCGTAGTTAGCTAACGCGTTAGTTTTGTGTTGAGATAGACTGCTGAGAATGGGGATCGAGGTTCGTATCTCACTCGTATGAACTGGGAGTGGTTTTTACTATATGGTTTTTCAGTCTCCCTCCCCGCAAATGCAGGTTTACTTCCTCTATATTAAACCTTCCCAATTTCTAACCCATTAGCGTAATTAGTACTTAAGTATATAACTCGAATGGGTAGTAAGACATGGTGCTAATTATCTAGTCATTTTAAATCTAACATGAAATATTTAGTTTTTCTACATCAGTATAATATACCTGAAGTATGAACATTTTCACAGCTTAATTTAACTAATGTTCGGGAATAAATACTTATTTACAGGTTTAATTATTTTGTAAATACACCCACTGGACCACTCCCAAACAAATACCAGTTATCTATTTCCAGTACTATTTCCTCGTGTTAAAAAATAAAGGTAGATCCATACACCTATATAATCTAATTTGTTGTTTCTAATAATGAAGTATGATAATTTGAAAATACATAATTAAGAATATAGCATGTTTTAAAATGTTATGATATTTAGATTATTTGACGAATATTCGAGAAACATTAATTTTTGTTGCTTACGTATAAATAAATTTTATTAATAATATTACTTAGTCGTTCTACTTACTGTGTCAAAGCTTAGTATATAACTGACTGCCCTTGAAAGTTCAACAGCAATTTAAGTATATAGGCCTATTACTTGAGCTTTGCTCAGCATTTATCTTATCAACATGGTATCTCGTTAAAACATAATAAATGTAGGCCTACTTCTCAAAAAAGTAAAATAAGTGAACAAATAAAAATTATCTATTTAGTAATACTCGAATCAGTGACACGTGGACCAAACAGCAATAACGTATAGTTTGGTTTTCTGGTGACGTGGAGGTTCGTACCTAGTTTGGGTGTATTAAGGGTATTTTTTTCCTCAATTTAATTTCCAGCATTCCCTCCATGCAAATACGGCAACATTTCCTCATAAGTCTTAAATCTACCTTCATCATCTATAACCAATTAAGGTAGCAATTAAAATTGTAGATTAGACCAGACCCGGCGAATCGAATCGAAGCGTGGCAATCAGAAAAGTAGATTCTTTCCCCATATTTAAATGGAACCACTCATATTTAAAATAAATATTTGATATTGCGATTTATTGAAAATATCCAATTGAATATCTCTAGCATCTGATGGTAAAAAAAATTGTACGTTTTAATATATTTTCAAATAAAAATGAAAAATAATTAAGTTTAACTAAATATAGGTTGAAAAATTACGCCTAGGTACGAGAATCAAACCAGGACAGTTCCCGTTTCTAGGTTGTTGTTTTTTTTGTTAACGGCGGCTATCTGAACTAATTTTTAATATACTGTAGCTTGGCTTACTATTATTATTATTTATTATTAGCACCGCGTCTTACTATCCATTCGAGTTCGGGTTTGGAAGTATTTGTGTGGAAAGAGAGTAGAAATCAATTATTTAGGAAAAAACTCCCTCTTTATACCCAGTCCAGATTCGAAACCTGACTTCCTTGTCATTGTCAAACCAAACCAGACGAGTTTGACGCCTTAACCAACCAACGCTGGTAGCCAATGCTAATTTCAAATGATCTCATTGTATTGTGAGGAATCGTGGTGGTTTAAAATTTAATCACGCATAATGTCATAGAGTAAGTAAGTATTCATGAAAAAAATAGTGCGGATTTCAGGATTTTTAAAATTATTTCAATAAAATAAAGTAGGTAAAAAATAAACAGCTGTACCAGCTACTCAAATAACATGACTTCAACTATTTTATGATAAGTATTAGATAACTAATACTACAACCATTTTAAACTCTCTCGCGCCCCCTAGGAGTGAGTAAGTACTGTGACTTGAATATTTATTTTATGTTCTGAAGTTGGGACAGCAAATAATAAAATAATTTTCTTATATAATAATTATAAAACGATACGGCAAGTGAAACTATATTTAAGTATTTTAATAAATTTCTAAAAATACTATATTAAAAACTTTTTGTTATTTAACAATAGTGTAACCCAACATAGAATGAGATAATTCTAAAAATATTTTTAAAACTCTACAGAATTACCATTTATACAAATATTCGTTTAAGTCTTAAACATTCATAATTATATATTTATGTATTAAAAACAATTTTCAATCATTAGACTAGACGAAGTAGATAGTGATAATAATTTCTTATTTTTACAAGAAAGTAAATAACTATCTTCAAGTTTATAAGGTTCCAAATTCATTCACTTCGCCTAGTTATGCCTCAAAGAAAACGTATTAATTTGCTTAGGCGCTGCGAATAAAACTCTTGTTTAGTGTTTGCTACCAAGCCAAAATAACAATTTTGTTTTGTGTTACAGAGCTCTTACTTTAGAGTGCTACTTTCAATTTACTTTATTTTCGTTTCTTAGATATATATTTTAAGTTATTTATTTTGGTGTTCATTGCAGCCATTGTTAGTGTTATTGCATTTGCGCCTTAAATTGAGGTGCTTTTGAAGCTATTTCATGTATGGTTTTGCGTGTTAATTAGGTTTATTTATAATCTTTAGATTGAAAATCCAGGACCTTTGGCTTACTACGCCAACGTTCTGATCACTGAGCTCCCCAGGAATCGTCCCGTGGCCAGAGTCATTCTTCACTCATATTTTAAGACAGTCTGTGATGGAAGTCCTGAAATCGTCAGCTACTTATGAGTAATCATTTAAGGTCACGAGTTATCAGATAAGGCAGCCAAATATTCCGAATTCGAGTTCCGTGTCCAGATGTAATTTTAAATTGAAAGATTTTAATACCAGTATTTAGATGCTGTAACAACCGTAATTAGCATAGAATAACTTGTATATTTAATTAATCATTAGGTTTAGCTAGTTGTTTCTCTTTGATAGTAAATTTAAACCATTTCTTTTTCTGTTCATTTCAACTATTCCTCCACGAAAGAGAACCAATCTTGAATTCTTGATACAAGGATTATAAAATTTAGTTTTAAAAAAAAATTGTGTGATCATTGCAACAGTGCCTCCGTGTAAGCAAGCAGATCTTTATGCAAGATTGCAAAAATTTAAACGATTTATTTTGTTCCTTACTAGAGGTAGTCGTTAATATGTAGCACCCTCGTTATACAAAACATTTCCTTGACTCATACGTGCATGAAATTGAGCTTTGGTAGTTTATATGATGAGCTGGGAAAAAAATGTCATTTACTTGACTTAAATGCGAGTGAAGCCGTGGGAAAACTCTTGTTTTTAATACAGATTGAACACATTAAAAAACTGTAACTATCCACAGCAATAGATGTACTGTATTTCTGGTGAAAGGGAAGTTGAAACTCTACCCTATGCCAGGGCCATTCCATGAATTGTCGTTGTGGTTTTACATCAATTCTTAATGCGATAGCGATGCGATCTATACTTAATGTTATAGCCCTAGTCTCTTAGACTAAATATTTAATAATCATGTTACCAAACCTATTTATGAAAAATAAACAAAAGTGTAATTCAAATATAGCTTAACAATCAGTAAAATTAATGAGTTATAGGCTCTTCTAGGTCTACAATTACTCTTTAGTCTGTCACTAAAGGTTCCTGTATGTTTTAGTTAGCCTATGAACCTACATGCACGCCAAAATTAAATATTTATACTTTCTATAAATCAGTTTGATTGTACCTAGTCGACTCTTCCCACATCTCTTATCTTCTTCTTTACACCTATTTAGAAAGTAGTCGTATGGTCCACGGCAGCCAGTAGTTTCAGTAGAGTAGGGCATCAGCGATCTCGTCGGGAGTTTGTTAATTGTGTGGGTGGGAAATTAAGGACAGAAACAAATGATAGTAGGGTTGGTGACTTGCGTTGTATTTTAAAAATTGAAATATTTACAGTGTTCGAGATTACATTTTACGTTACGTATACTTTAGGGATGATGTGCTATTAACCGACGTAAATAGTGCAAACTTGACATATGATAGTGTACACTGTACCCTACGTCCATGATAATCACCATCTTTCTTTCGGCGTGCTCTCTCTCTATATATATATATATATATATTTATTAGATAGATATATATATATTTATTTATTAGATAAGCGCTTTGTGAATCAGATTCCCGAGACACATGGTAGTGGTTGGTAATAACGATATTGAGCTACGGCGATATTAATATACATTGTTGGATCATTTTTCACCCGAAAGCTCTTCATCGTACCAAACGCTTGAAAACAAAATTCAGGAAAATGTCACAAGTTCTGCTACTATAGAAGTGTGTCTGGTAAACTCGCGTCCTCAAGCATCACCCTTCCAGTTTACTCTGAAGGAAGGAAAATGCTAAGCGTTGATTGGCTGCTCGTTCCACGCAAAACTTCTCCTTTCCTTGGTGAAGTCACATGTGCAACTTGAAAAAGAACCCAGCTTCCGTGTGGAAACAAAATGATAAAAATTAAATAGCAGGAAATGCAAATGGAAGTATAATTTGAACAATGGCTTCATAAGAATAAAAATTACTATATTGTAACGTAGTTAACGTAAGTTAACAAAGATAATGAATTTAAATTTAAAAAATATATTCTGTGCAATAACGAGCCTGGCTTGGGCTACTTAAAATTATCATAGATCCCCACACTTTCTTATAGCTAAACATCTTAGTTAAACGATTTAGAATATAAAAATATAAACTAACTAGGCCTAGAATAAACAAATGGGTAAAACATGGGAAGGTTATTAAAAACACAATAAGCCTAACTGGTTAAATAACAATTCTATAATAATTGGGATATTTCAATAACTAAACTGATAACGACAAAATATAATTACCGATAAACTTGAGGGAGAATTGAGTAAAATGAAGTTTTAGCTGGTCAAATGTATTTGGATATTATAGCTTATGTGCACTTTCAGGCCTATTATATGAACAAATGTATCTAGAGATTTAAGAAGAATATTAAATTAACAAAATAAACAAAGGAAAATAAATATATATATATATATGAAATGGTCGAGAGCTATGAAGCTAGAACCTTATCCACTTTAAATTATTCCTAGTGAATAAATGGATAAGGTAAGTAAATTTCTTTGTTAAATAACAAAAATAAATTTTAACTTATATTCTTGTAAATTTTAAGACCTATTGATTGCAAAATTCAGTGAAAAAGTATATTCTATTGAAATAATAATCTTTTTCTATCTAGTCTTGTAGATAACCTTTGTATTCTTGGCCTCGAGCTATTTCAAAACAGTGAAAACACTTGACTTACAGTTTGAGATTATTAACAAAGTTCTTACGTTTACAATCACTGGTAGGCCTATATCTCTGTAATGCTCCGGCTCTAGTTTTGGTTTGTATTTTTTTAGAGTAATTTGATTAAAAATAGCAATTTATAACTCTAATGAAATAATATTTTTTTTTTAATAAATCACATTAAATATGAATCCTATCTGCCAAGATATTGTTTTGATGAAATTGCATCATTAATGTTTAAACACTTTTGTGAATTATTATTGGTAAAGACTTGGGCTGTTGCAACCCCCACCACCCTACCCCTTCTCATATACTAAATACTTTATTTTTTCAAATATCAATATACATGCTTTATGTTTTTGAGTTATTAAGAAATATAAATACTATATTAAGCTCAAGCTATAGTAATATATAATATTTATGAGAATTTTATCTGCACTTGTTCATGAAAAGTAGTGTATTCTCTAACATTTCACTAATTAAAATAATAATAATTGACTAAAAAGTTCTAACTACACCCGACACACAAAACCCATAAAAGATGTCACATAATTTTTCAAGCGTGCGCAGGTCACCAATTTAAATTTTAATAGTATTTGCTCTTAATTTGAAAAATATGTTTATTATAAATCTGTATAGTTGAAAATATAGTATAATATCATTTTAGTTGAGACGTTTTAACAAAAGAGTTATTAACGATTATGAGGTTATAGCCTCACATTGTACTGCATTACATTTCATTTTCATATCTACGACTATTAATCTTAAATGATTGTGACGGTTGGGTAAGGCATAGAGAAACCTGGTGACTTCACTTTCAATATTATGTTAAAATATTATTACATTTTTATTACGAATAGAAGATTTGAAAATATCTATCATTCTACTAAAATACCTTAGTTTTGAATTTAAAAGTGAGCAAATAATAATTACTCATCCGGGTAGATGCACTAATTCCCTTAAACGACGGTAGCAATCCAAACTTGCAGAGGCCATCATGATGGTCTCATGTATCGCTACAATACCGAGGGTGGGGAAAATAATCAACTCTCTATTAATTATCCATATGTAGGAATCAACATTTTATATGTCATCGATATTCACTGTTACCATTGACCCCTAGCCGACCATGGTCATGGGAATGACGGAACTGAGGGAGCGTGTTTGATTGCAACTCCAATTTAGATTATTTTTATTTAATTTTGATTTAGTTTCATTATTTTAATTTTTAAAGCACTCATGTACCACCATTTTTTAAAACAATACAAATACATTATTTCTATTCCTCCAACATAATATGTTTGTGTATCAAGTGACAACTTATTATTTTCAACCATCCCAGGGGCTGTGTTTCCTCTATGTTTGGAAGAAATAGCTTGGGTATTGTTGACAATATGAAGCAGGACCTCAATCTGTGGCCATTGTTGGAAACAGGGTGAGTAATTTTAGTAATCTAACGAAATATTAAATAAAATACTTCATAAATTATTCAATAAACCTAATGACAAAATTGTCATCCAGGAAATATTTCTTAATTACACTTAATGATTTTCCTGATATATTTTTTTCTTCGGCCGTTTTCCATCATCGGGTTAAAGATTGTAGGGGCTTACATCTGTTTATAACTTACTTACTCCATGGCATTATAAATTCGAAGTTCATTGCCAGAATTGAGACTATAATAATCACAGGCAGGGTTTACTTTAGAATTACTCCACTGAAATAATAATTGAAAATAATTATTTCATAAGCATTTATTAATGATGTATCTGTTATGGTCCAAGCTTGAAACTGGCCACTTTGTGAATTGGCTGGACTCTTTACACATTGTCCAGCTGTTCCAGCTAAATCATGAAAATTGATTAAGGAAAATTTTAATTCACGTTCTAGCTGGTCAAAGCGCGAATTGGTCACGAATGTCTGGCCAGTGCCTAAAGTGCTGGATAGTATGACAACACAATTCCATCCTAACCTAACTAAACGTAGAGGCTGGGGTTAAGGAGTCGCCCCTCAGGTGGGGATACTCATGGGGACCAGATTTGGACCAGAGACCCCCCAACCACCAACCATCCCCCTTAAACATGGAATAGCTTAAACTAATTGTAAACTGATAGACAGGAAATAACCAAATCCATTCCTGATATAGAAATATCACATAATATATATCTCGTGCTTTGGCCAGATTCCTACGGGCATATATAGAACTGGTCGTTTGTATTAAATTTTAATTTATAGACTTCATCATAAAGGTTAACAAAAGAATAATATTATCTCGATGAAATTAGGTCATAACGGGAAGATCACAAATACGTTGTTTTGGTTGTACTAATTCGTTCACTTGGCAACAAAATAAAGTTCAAACCAATAAATACGGGATTTTTTGTAATTTTCCTTATTTAATTGTTTGTCTGTACGGTGATTTAATGTAAAAATAGTACACTTTAGTGGTTATAGCCATAGAAACAAAATAGGACAACCCGCCTCGGTGGCTTAGTTATCTAACGCGCTATATTCTTGTTGAGATAGATTGCAGGACTAGTAGATCGAGGATCGAATCTCGCTCGGATGAACTGGGGTATCTTTTATTAAATAGTTTTCCACTCTCCCTCCACGCAAATGTGGGTTCACTTTCTTTATATTCAACATTCCCAATTCCTGAACTCATTAGCGTAATTAGTACTTAAGCGTATAACCCGAGTGTATAGTAAGACAAGCTGCTAAATAAAAATAAAATATCAAATTAGTACTTCTTTAAATAGTACAACTGTTTGTATTTTTAAATAGACAACGTGGTTTAGGACTACTATTTTGTAACATATGTAGGCCTTCTCATTTCCATCAAATTTCATCACACACTTAATTATGGTTCTTTGAACGTGTTGCGTCTTTTTCTTAAATGACAACATTTATTTGTTCTTTAATGGTAAATAATTCTTAGACCTACATCGCGTTGAATAAAGTACTGATATAATTATGAACACTGCTTACATAAAACCGACATAGACGTAGTGTCATATTGAGCTAAACAACAGTTTGAACCCGTAAGTAATTTATATTCATATATCTGAAAAAGCTTTGTGAAAGTTTAGTAAGAAGAAATAAATGTAACGTTATAAGAATCAATAGTTGTAATAACATAAATTAACAACGCACTTCAGTGGCCGCATGGTCTAGGACGCTACTCTCGCAGTAGGCAAGACTGCCAAGGACGAGGCGATCGAGGTTCAAATCTTGTTTGGATATACTGAGGTTTTTTCCCCAAATGGTTTTTCACTCTCCCTCCACGCTAATGCGGTTACACTTCCTCTAAATATAGTCTTCCTACTCCCTAAAACCACTAGCGTAACTAGTACATAAGCGTATAACATGAAAATTCTGCTAGAAAAAATATATTTTGAAGAATTGTCATAAAATGTATAATATAATGTTTAACAAATTCATTGAGTGTTCAAAAATAGCGATATACTAGTAAATAGTTTAGAAGCCATAAAAATGATTCGGCTCATGTTATTTTTATGACTTATAATTGTTTACTGGTTTATTGCTCTTTTTGTGGCTCGTCAATAAATTTGTTAATTTGTTATATTAATTTAGTTAACAATTCTTCATATTTTTATTAGCAGCGCATCCACTATCAGCCCGTGTTATACGACTACGGACTAATTTCACTACTGAATTATGGATGATCAAGGTTGATCTTAGAATAAGTGTACCCGCATTTGCTCAGAGGAGAGTGGTAAACCATTTAAGGTTTAGGAAGGTTGAATTTGGACGAAGTGAACCCACGTTTTCGTGGAGGGAGAGATAACACCCCCCACGCCCCCAAGTTCACCCGAACGAGATTCTAACCTCAATTTCCCCGTCCTCGGCAGTCTAGCTCAACAGGAATATAGCGCCACCGAGGTGGGTTACCAAGAAATAGCTGCTCTCTGTTATCAATTAACATGCTATTCAAGTTTTAGCTGTTACCGTAATTCCTTTGGTGTAGTGGAAACTGAGAATTAATTTTACATTAGATGTGGACACAAATATAGAGCTCAGCTATTAGATTATGCTTCACACGTTTACTGAGCCTAAACAGATACAGCAGAAATGGGTCCAATGGATCTTTCTCTCAACTAGACACATCTATCTACGTAAACTGTTTTATCGTCTTACACCTACCTTATATATATATATAAGTTATATACTGCGTCCATGGGTACCCGCAGTAACGAGCAAGGGGTGGCACTTGCCCCCTCCCCCTGGAATTATGTTTTACTTGATAAAAAACAGTTTTAACATTTTTTAATCTTCTAGCTGCCCTTACAATTTTTTTTCTTCCAACATTTCACAACTATCAGATTTACAATCGTGATATATGATCGATCACCACATCGACTACTAGACGTATTTCCTAATAAAACCTGTCACTACATTTTAAACAATAAACGACATTTCATTATAATCTTCTCTTATGAGAACAGATAAAACGAAGGATTTCAAGTATCTTTACAGTGCAATTTATAATTCCAGTGCCCAACAGAAGTTTTTCCAGGTGTGCGCGCGCGCTTATGTGTGGGTGGAGGAATATATTTTGCACTCCACCCTTTCCCTCCTTGGAAAAATTTCTGCGTGCGTCTATCTATTTGCGATCGTAAATCAGCTAAAAGAGAATAGTATTTTCACTGTGGTATTTAGAGTGAAGCATTGTGTCATTGTTGTAATTATTACAAACTAACCTAATAAGGCACACATATAATTAAAAAACGTGATGAGAATAAGCTTATTAAAGCTTGCTTTGTAAAGCATCGTGGGTCATCAAACAACTCTTCAATTTTGAGTACCGCTACGTAGTTTAAGCAGAGCATATTCATGGTTTCTTAATATAAATCCCCGGTGATCGTGTGACGATCGCTTTTAAGTTAAATATCCAAATCTTATCTATGATATTTTCTATAACTATACAAATACAGGTATTTTATAATTAAATGTAACGTTCACAAAAACATCAAATAATTTTCTCTTGTCATTATAATGGTTCGAACTAAATTCGTTTGGCTCTTTTCTTGCCTTTTGACATCAAAATAAAATACAACTTTTACCGTAGGACTGGCCTGTTTCACTTATTGAAGAGCAGTATTATATAAATTACAGCGATTGTTTCCTCCTTTCCTCCTTTCCTCCTTCCTCAACACCAATCTCCATTTTATTTCTCATTGAAATTGGTCAGAATTATCTACAATGAATTATTTAAATGAAACATGTGTAAGTTTATACTCCTTGATTTTTATGATTAAATTATAAAATAGCATGGAAATTAAACGGCTTTGTTTGCAGTGTAATACATTTATCTTTGATAGGTTGACACTCAGAGACTTAAGAACATATTTCATTAAATATTTCAAGTGAGCTGTCCACTATATTTTATTTTGCTTTAATATAGATTTTTAAAAAAAGTATGAAAACATTATCTTTAGAAAAATACTTATTTGTTCGTTGGATTGCCACTTATTTGCATATTTTTTATTGTGAATAATTTATCAAATAAATTAATAGATAACCTGCACAGTAATATATAAATTATACCAAATTAAAATATACATTTTATTGAACCTATAAAAAAATGCATCATTTAATATTTTGTTTTAATTTAAAGTTTTTAATAAGTTATTCTTATTTTATATAATTTAGTACAGTGTTTATTAATGGGACTTAAATTTAATAGGAGCAACATTAAGAAAATATTACATTAATATGATATTCTCTCCATCTTGAGATGACATTGAATATTTAAATAGTAAACAATTATAAGCAAACATATTTTTTAAATCTAAATGCTTGTGCTGACATTCTTAAATTAGAGTCTACATTTATATAGAGTTCTTATTTAGTAGCTAGGTTTAAAATGCGGTTTTATATATTAACTGTAAAAGATAAACACGGAACTATTGTTCGAATCCTTGGAAGTGTATTTGTTACAGTTATATTAAAAACAGGACAAATACAACTGTTAAAAATCAAAGAGACCCTTTTCTTTAAATAATGGAAGAACTCGTTTCACTTCATTTTTGTACTCTAATGAGTAATGAGATGTATCCTCGTCGTTTTGTTTAAACATTTTCATTAAGTCAGGAGTATCTTCAGCTTTCGATAATATGATAGGCAACATCACTGCAACAACAAAAACCGCATAAAATTCATTTTTTATCACTTCGTTTCGTAGTTCTTCTAATGACCAAATTTTTCCAGTAAAGCCTAAACGTTTTAACGCAGCCTCTAATGATGAATGGTATACGACAAGTAGATCATCCAGATGACTCTCTTTTACGTAAATACTAGGACTTGTTTGAAAAAAGTATATCAAATCTATTGCTGGAGATCCGAAGTAAGAAAGTTGAAAATCGACAAATCTTAAATCAGAAACTTTGCTTGTTTCTTCATCATACTTAAACATGATATTATTGGTCCACAAGTCACCATGATTCAAAACGTTAAAACCATTCTCATTTCTTTCAAAACATTTCATCAAGTGCGCAAACTTATTTGATATAACTGCTCGAAGGTCATTCGCGTAATTTTCCCCAAAGCTTCCCCAAGTTTCAACTACACGAGCTAACGAATTAACCGAATTTGAAAACATCATTTTTAAGCTGCCATTTTTCTGCTGAATTTTCGTCCAAAGACTGATAGATAAATTATTTGTAAACATTGTGTCATTGTTGCTCATGACCACAGATGAAGCATGAAACTTACCTAGATGTGACATTACTTTCTTACAATGGTCCAAATCTAGACCCCGGTGTCTTTTAGACATCTGATAGCTTGATTCACCAAGATCCTCCAAAATAATACTATGACCGGGATTTTTCGTGTGAAAAATACTATTTGCAGCAAAATGTATGGTTTCATCGTGTATTAGTTCATTATAAAGATCTGCCATTTTAGGAAGGATTGAGCTATACATTTCTATTTCCGTTTCAAATAGAGTGTTTTCACCTTCTTTAGATGTTGGGATTAGGCTACCTTTCACAATAAAGGACTTTTCTTCAATTTTACCACTTCCAGTGATAAACTTTGTTAATACTCTGTACATAAGACTAGCGTAATTTTCTCCAACAGTTGTGGCTGCTCTGACCTTAATATCTTGTACAGATATACGAGGGTCCTGATTTCCTTCCTGTAGTGCTCGTTCCATGAACTCTTTGTCCAGCCATGTTGGATTGACGTAGCCATCTCTCGTAGACATTCTATTAGTGAATACTTCTCAGAAGGTTCAGAATCTGATTAAAACATAAATATGATATTTTTTATAGGATAAACAAGCATATTTACTTTATTTTTAATAAATCAATAAATTGTTTAGTTGAAAACCAATATATATATATAACGCCGAAACATGTCGTCAATCAACCAGCCTAAAGGCGGTACAAGTGTCTTAAGGAGTGGAATTAAAATAACAGTTAAGGAACGTCTCTTTAATACACCACTCAAGTAACCTTTCTAAGTATTTTTCCCGTTCACACTTCTTAATTACATCCATTATCTTATATTTAATAAACTTATAATAATATCGAATATATTTAAACCACATTGATTGACCTGGATGACACTTCTACTAATCAACAATTATGTAATTAATTATCTCTTTGGCTAACATAGTTGTAACCTCTTGACCTGATAACAAGCTCTAAACAATAACATATTTTATCTGTATGCTAGGGCCTATGCTATTAAGAAAATTTTAATTTCAATTTTAACATGTTTCATATGTAATTCAACTTTAATATGTTTGCATTGTGTAACAGCCCTTGTTATTTATTTCCTAGATTTTATTAAATTGATCATTCGTGTAATTAGTCAATTTGCCAACTTATCATTAATCACATTTGATTAATCTTATCATTTGTTGTAACTGCATAATTTCGCTTGTTGACTGTTTCCTAGATTTTATTAAATTGATCATTCATGTAATTGTATTAACAACTCCAGTTCAGTCACTAACTATTTACAATTATGTTTTCGATAAAATTCTAAAAAAAAATTCTAATAATTTCATTTATTTATAGAATCTTGTTCAACTACTGATTTTCCTATTTTTAAATTCAAGCTGCTCTTGAACAATTTCTAGGCGACACTTAGGTGATTAATTTATTTATTTATATGTGATTAAATCCTTGACATATCAATTTCTATCCTTGAATAATTAATTATTTATCATTTCCACCAATTCATATTTTTAATTGACTTAGCATATACATTTTTATGTTTTAACAGTCTAACTTTTATAAACGATCCCTTTTTTTCTTTTTCATAACTTGTATTGTTAATTGACTTGGAAGTGTAACAATCAATCAACCAACCAATTGTCATTCTACCAAGTACGTTCCTTATAATACTCATTCTTACTTCTCCTTACTACAATTAAAATGAATTTAACAAATATCTTTGAGAATTTACCTATTCAACTCTGGTACAATGATTCGATTCCCGCCATGGGAGAAAATTAA
Organism: Timema bartmani; assembly: GCA_902151455.1. Classification (NCBI taxonomy): domain Eukaryota; kingdom Metazoa; phylum Arthropoda; class Insecta; order Phasmatodea; family Timematidae; genus Timema; species Timema bartmani. The sequence continues at coordinate 145,911 of CABFWB010000780.1, forward strand.
TCACTAGTGAAGTTCAACATTTAAGCTACAATGGTTTAGGCCTAACGTTTCACTAATTTTAACATACTTTACAAGCTTTTACCATTATTTTACCACCAGAAATATAAAATACAAGAACATACATACAAACATACATATATACCTAATCACGCCGTTCCTTACGGGGTAGGAAATAAACTTAGCATATAGCTAAAAAAAAAACTAATACTTAATCCATTTTCACTAACTTTTCCACACTTCCCTATCCTTGCATACTCCCTTCGATCCAACAACATCCATACACCGAGTCATATAATATGCGTATTTATTCTTAAAACTCTTATTGGTTCTCTTTTTTACACATTCATCTACAAAATTTAGCCACGTCTTACATAGCCTACCTCTTCCTTTTAATCCACACATTCTACCTTCATATATTTTCTTCGTCATACTTTCAGCATGCCTAAACAAACGTAATACACTTCTTTTACAGCGACCAATTGGATTTCCTTTCAAACCGCACTCCTCCAGCACTTATTTACTACTAACTGTTAAAAAATTTTTTTTCCAAATACATTTCTTAGATATCTTATTCCACCCGCATTCACTTTCCCCCCTTGCTCTTGTGTTTCTCTTGATAAATCCACTCTTCACATCCGTAAAACAATGTTGGCGTTAACATAATTTACATACTGCCATATTTGCCTCTTTCTATACTTCATACTTTGCAATAGTCCACATACATTCAACTACTCTCCACGATACATTTACCCGTCTGCCAATTTCACCATCCATCCTTTCTTTTTTCCAGAACATTTGGCCCAGGTACACAAATCATTCACTTATTCTAACAGTTTTAAAACTCAATAAAATATATATTATGTTTGCATTATTAGTTAATTTTTCGGTCATAAAGCCTAGCATAATAAAGTTAATGTTTTGATAACTTTTTTTTAGAAAACTACTCATATGTTTAATCAAAACCTAAATCATTGTTATAATATAAGCATATAGAGTAATTTGATTAATTTATAATTTGACTACAAACACATAGGACTAAGAAGATTAATATAAATGTTATTAATGTTTGAAAATGTAGTTAAGTTTGGTAATATCTCAAGCCTGATTATCTCGACAACATAAACACAAATTTCATTTCTCAATAGTTCAACCAGAATATAATTTTATTATAATATAATGTTTAGATAACGTTAAAAACTTACATTAAATTACAGAGCAAATTCACAGATTTAACTTTATTCCACTACTTTCTACTGTTATATATATTTTCAACCTCAACCTTTGATCGAACAAATGTTAGAGACCATTTTTATCTTTGTTTCACGTATTTAAAAAAAAAACTATCACTTAATACTTAGGATTAAATGTGTCATAGATAACAGACTGATTCATCATATTACATTAACAAAGGTTGGTTTAAATGTGTTTGTCATCATCATAATCATCATCATTATTTTTATATTTGTGTTTTAATAGATTCAAATGATTCAAAACAACACACTTATTTCTACCTATGAGGAAGCACAGAAGAGAGTTATCAACAAAGAATGTATTTATTGACAACACTTCTTATTCAACATAAAAAACTTGTTATTCTTGACATCCTCATTATTTACTTTTCTTTTAATTTTGTTCTGCTTAAAAATTAGAATTAATCTTTAAGCAAGGAAATATATATTTGTCTTCCTGAGATTACATTGAAAGTAAATAATAGATAGACCTTACAATTTGTGTTGTTCTGGACAATGTACGGGACGCACACGTGTAAATTAGGCCTAAACAATATCAACCAATTTTTTTTAGTTGATAATCTTGTCAGATTTTTGTACTTTCTTTCTTCGGTGTATGGTATTTTCAATTTTCGGATAAATAATACATATAATAAATTTCACACAATTTAATTCTGATCATGTTTAAAGAATTCCTGGATGACGTTATATTTTTTTAACTTCTCTAATGCGTCACGGGCCACAAAATATGCTGCTGAGGGCGCATGTGGCCCACGGGCCACCAGTTAGCCAGGCCTGTTATAGATCAACGTAATTAATTGCTTTATTTGTACACAATATTTTTAAACAACTCCCTCTAATTTATATTATTTTAAAGATTACTTTTAACTAATAAAATATGTAAACTCCATTTACCCTGAAAATTAGACGTCTCACCCTGACGAATAATTACACTATGACCTTATATAGGGTAAAGCCCAGGGTCCACCAAATCATCGGGCGTGAGGTACTTGCAACGTGAGCAGGATTATTTTGTTTGCACAACAGTACATCATAATATCAAAGTCCGAGGCTGAGTGGCAGCAATACACGGCCTTGATTCACTAACGAGTGCAATTCTACTCCGGCGCAAGTCTAGAAATGGCGCAACTTTGCACCCAAGATAATCCCAAAGATACGCCTAATTATTTGCTCCATTTCCGTATTCACTAAACAAGGCGCAAAATGGTGGCAATACTATGTTGAAGTCACCATAAACGTCATCAATTGCTCTCTTTTCTACCAATCCTTGCGAAGAATTTTCTTTAAAAGTCAAGGCTACTTTATTTTAAATCTCTAATGAAAATGACAGCAAATACAAAGATTTCTAAACATTTTGCATATAAACCAGAAATAAAATTAGAAGCGGCCTCTTTCTGGATGCTTTACAAAAACCATATTAGTACATTATTTTGTATTTATTTATATTATTAGTTTAAAGCTTAAGCTCCATTAATAAAACATTTATAGTAACTTTAAAACTTATTTTAAAGCTTTATTAACCGCCATATTTAGTGACGAGACGTCTTTGGACTTTGAGAAATACAAACTTCTTTGTATCTATACAAAGATTACACATTTCGTGGTTTTATTTGACGTTTTGTTTTAATGTATATCTAGAACAGACACAGCATCCAGTCACTGCCCGTTAATTAATCACTGTAAAATGGGGAACCCACACTTCACCAATGATACAGTTTTTGACCATACTAGGATTCAAACCGGGAACCCTGCGCTCCGTTTTACTAATCATTTTAGCTATACGCTCATGTACTAATAACAACAATGGTTTTAAGGATTAGTAAAGTAATATTTTAAGAAGTATACCCGCATTTGCTTGAAGTAAGCGTGGAAAACCATTTTGAAAAAAACCTTTCATAGTACACCCGACTGAGACTCGAACCTTAATCTCCCCGTCATCGGCAGTCTAGTCTACTGCAAGAGTATCGTGTTAGACCATGTGGCCAATGAAGCGGGTTACCCTTAGCTCACTAAACAGACAGGCTACCGAATGACTTAAAGTGTCGGACTTCTTCAGAATCAATACATGTAATGTAATGTAATGTAATGTAATTATTTCTGTTTTAAGATTATACACACAGAGTATTTGTATTAATTGGAGAAAATAAATTGACGAAATTTAAAGCATGGCTTCTTTGTAAGTGATAGTGGTTTTATCATCAGGAGCGAGCAGTTTCAGGTTGTCGATAGAGCCATAACGGGAGTATGTCTCGTATAGTTTCCGCGGTGATAAAACGCCTGCCACCTTCAGAGTTTGTCCTCGCACTGTGTTGATAGTGATCGCATGGCAAACCTTGACTGGAAATTGAATGCATAAAAACTAGAAGGGCAGTTTTGATGAAATTATGAGTATACTTTAAATCACGACCCATTTCCCGTAGTTCCTGAATATCTGTTATAGAGCATGGCGGTGTTATCTAATAAACTTTTTAAATGAAGAGAAAAAGTTATCATTAAATTCCAGGACACCTTTGACAGATATTCAAGAAATTTTGAGGTCGCCATGTGAAGAAAATTATTTTCTATGTTTGTACTGAAGCAATACTTTATTTATTTTGGCAACAAAAAAAGGTTTTACCATTAAAACTGCAAAATCACTGGCTTTTACTTGCTTCCCCTCCCATCCCAACTTAAGAATAAATATTTTTTGTAAGCTCCCTAACACAAAGTTTCGAGCAGTAAAAATTTTTATCTAGTCTGTAAATGCAATAATTTATTTAACTCACATAAAACCAAATAAAAAATATACATCTTGCTGAACAATAATTCTATATATATAAATATATACAGCACTTAATAATTTATGTTAGTTGTAATTATAGATATTAATATATTTACAAATAAATGTACTTACATATTTATCAATAAATTACACATAACTTAAAAATAGTATTATACAATAATATAATGTTTAAGAATCACTCAATATGTTGTAACATATACTTTTATTAATTCTTTTAATTAATAATTTACACTTTTCATAAATAATTTTTTCATAATTCAGCTTAATTTACTACTCCAATTACAAACTTTATGACACTAGTTTATAAAGGATTATTTTCCACTTTATGAATTATCAAAAATAAAATATCAAACATAATCCACAAATCAAGAATAATATAAAAATAAAAATAAAATAATGAATCACCATTAGAAATTTCATGAACTTAAATAACTTTTTTTATGTCTCTTATACTTTAATGTGTTATTGCGCTACAAGGACTCTGAAGATAAATCTTATATGACAAAAATTTATTATGATCTTAAACTACAATAATAATCTTAAACTATAATAATTATATTGTTTATTGTGTATTTCTAAGTTAGTTGAAACTGTAATATAATCTTCATACTTAGACAACTTTTATTATAATATATTCATTAATTCTTAAATATTATAAAAAAACTATCTTTATTAATTTTCACAAATGTGTTTCCAAAATTATTATTATTACTAAACAGAGTTTGATATTTTCAAACGAGCTATCATTATGTTTTCATCAGTCTTTATTTGCATATCGAATACAAATATAAATGGAAGTGGAAAAGTTATTTACTAGTTTAGTTACACAACTTTTGAACATTTCTTCAAATACAATCATATTTTTGTTACATAGAAAACTTTAACATATGGACTAGCATTAACACTTTTAAAAATATGTTGTTTTTTTATAAAAGAAAGTGTTTTGGTTTGAATAATCACAAAAATGGTATTTACCTTTATCATTATATATTGAAAATATACATTTTATAATAAAAAATAATAATGTTTAATTTAAAGTATTAAAGTGGCTGCAAAGTCTTGATTGAATTTTTTTATATTCGATATTATTTTAAAAAATAGGGGTCGGATTCGAATTTATTCGTATTATTTTCAAATCTAAAGAAATTTCAAAATGCTTACTCAAAACAAATAGTAAAATTAAAACGATTATATTTGGCACATGTATTTCAAAATGTTGCTTGATTATCAAGTCGACAAGGATTGATATCTCAAGTATGTTAACATTAGTTTAGTTGGTAACTAGAATAATATTAAGTCTTCAACCCGAAGCTGACCTTATGTACTTCCCATACATCCGGAGCTGAACATGCTCTCAGACCTTCTCCCGGATAGTGCTGACCGCACCATCTGGGAGAAAGTACATATCCTAAGGAAGTTCTGAAACTGCTGTAATTTCCCGTTGATTTCTACGAAACAGTGAGAAAGCGTCTACAAATTTTGCCGGGAAAGGTATTTTCACCTATCTTTTAGGGCTCTTCAAAATGCTACAATTGACATGGGACCAATGGCTTTACTACCCCTCAAAAGAAAGTTGTGCTAAAATTTTCACAGCTCAGTAAAAATCCGTCGATATCAGCCGGGTTTGAACCCGAGAGCATCGAGTCCTTAGGCAAGCACTTTTACCCCAAGGCCGCCAAGTTCGACTATTTAAAATACCTTTCATATTATTTCGTTTGAGTAAAATAAAAAGTAAATTGAAAGTGTGTGTAGTTAAAAATACAATTTACTGATTAGCTAAAGTTATTCAACTACACAATATTTAAAGTTATACACACAATAAATTATATTTGTAAAAGTTATATATATATATATATATATATCTTATTGTGAAAATTTGAATATAATATTTAGCCGATCCCCAGAATAGTATCATATTGGTCAGGTATAAAAAGAGCTATTCCTAAAAACCAGCACATATAGCTGTACCTAAAAGTCAATATATATTTTTTTATGTCAAGACACATGTATACATTTACTTGAGTAATTTGTTTTAACCACTAGAAAAAATATGTCTTTCTATCGGTTCAGAACTATTAAATAATGTTGGTCTTCTTTTAAAATGTTTGTTCATTGTTTATGATGGATTTAAGTCAATAATTCGCTACAATATTTCATAAACTACCGTTTAAGTGAGAGAGGTTATCTATTTCGGGGATTATCTGTGCGTCATTAATTTTTTGTCCTAATTCTTATTTTTATTTCCGTAAAGAAAGTATTGTGATTGTCAAAAAAAAATAGAGATTCTAATCGAGGTCGACATTTCTTGACCCCCTGAATCCGAAAAAGTTTTTTTTAAATGTTGGCTGTTTGTCTGTTACTTGAAGTACAGCCGAAACCATTATACCAATCAGGCTAAAACTTGGTAAATAGGGTTTTAATAAGCTTCTCCAAAGGAATATCTGGAATTATCTATCCAAACCTAAAATTAAGAATAGTTTACTGACGTGCGAAAAAGAAAAAAAAAATCCACTTTTTAAAAGTTCACGTGATCGATTTTGTTTAAAATTCGTATATAGGCACTGTTTAACATTACAAAAAAAAAAGTGAATCTCATTTTCCCATGCAAGTTACTTGAAATGATAATTTTTTATCAAATCTTCGCAGCTCTTTAAGATACGAACTAACTGATCATTGCAAAGTTAAAGAATTCTTAAAAATAAGCAGCTTTTATTTGAAATGATTTGTTATAAAATCATTTTTTTCAAACTAGAGACAGATTTATTACTCTTTACATTGTTTATGTAACAGTGTAGATTATTTTATTTGGGATCTTTATTGGATAGTGATTCTCTTTTTTCCATTGCGTTTATGCACAAATTTTTTTTTTCAGTTTCTCATATTTTACTCGTTTTAAGTAAATACTACTATTATTGGGTAACGGAACGAGAAAGTCTGTGCACTGCACAGTACAATTATTTATTTGGCTTCCTGGGAACTAGAAATCAAATTTCTAAATTCTAAAGGGTCTCTCTAGACCATTTTTGAAATACATCATTAATTATTTTTCAAAATGAATCTATTTGCCTAGGAATTGATGGTTTCTATTCACGTTCGGCTACCCAAGTTTAAAGAATTTCATTTTCCTCTTTTTATGTTTCTTTTTTATTTTTGGTAAAGGAATCATAAATTTTCTTTTCTTATTTTGAATTTTCGTTTTCTTATGGCGTTTATTGCTATGGAAGTCTAACTCCTTAGAAAAAATATTATTTTTATTGCTCGACTGTTTATTATTGTTGGAATCGGTGTTGTGCAGATGTATACCTTTGTCTATTACTATAATAGACACTGGCGAACCGTTATGACTAGCATTGGGGTGCGTGTTAACGTTTGACCAGATATTCATATTACCTTCAGAGCCCTGATTCAAAATATTATTTGAGCTAGATTTTAAACTATTCAATAAATTAGACTTGCTACCATGTGAGGATTCTTGTAGCATGGTTTTAAATAACGTATTATTTGTAATCACTTTATCTACCATGCCTAAATTTTTCAAGTTTTGAATATTTTGGTAAGCATAATTTGTTTGGTTCATATTGTGTTGGGCATAGCTTTCGTGGTTCATAACATCGTGGTCGTAATTTATGTTGTTCATATTTTGGTGGGCAGAGTTTATGTTGTTCATATTGTGTTGGGCAAAGCTTCCGTGGTTCATAACATCGTGATCGTAATTTATGTGGTTCATATTTTGGTGGGCATAGTTAATGTGGTTTATATTGTGTTGAGCATACCTATCGTGGTTTATACCATCGTGGCTCATATCTTGGTGAGCATAGCTTTCGTGGTTTATACCATCGTGGCTCATATCTTGGTGAGCATAGCTTTCGTGGTTTATACCATCGTGGTCGTAGTTTATTTGGTTTATATTTTGGTGGTCATAGTTAACGTGGTTCATATGGTGATGGGAATAATTCAGGTGATTCATATTTAACAACGTGAAAATGCTGGGCTTTGTGTGATTATTTTGAAACAGTATACTAGAAAAATTTGTAATTAAAGAGGAAGCTTTCAGTTTGGAAATTGAATTATGGAAATATTTAGAGTTTTCATTAGACTTGTAGTTTTCGTGAAATTCTTTTCCCATGTGTGAATTAAATCCTTGTTTTAACGTTTGTCCAGATTTTGAAAAGGAATCGCTGAGCTTATTATTTTCTGCATGGTTGGCTATGTAATTTCCTAAATAATTTAGAACTTTCATAGATTTTTCTGAAATATTAGGTTGGTGATGTGAAGTTGCGGTGATACTATAGTTCAAATGTTTACTTGATTGTGTCTTGTTAATTTCATGAAAATATCCATAAATCTGTAGATTGAGATTATCTGACACATTAGATACCTGAAGATTATTACTATCAAAACCACTTAATTTAATGAATTTTCCACTTTTATTTAAAGATTGAAAATTAGCTTTGGACATATTATGTTTGTTGACTACATCATTTATTTGGGTATTACTTTTATCTGAATTAGATGCTATGACCGGGAGAGCCATTTTAATTTTTAAATTATGTTCTAAATCAGAGGAATTAAGAACGAACTTTGTTTGATTGTCTGCATAAAATGGTAAATCATTTTGATTATTTGTTTGTGTGGTTATATATGACCCAGAATAGGTATGTGAATCAAAATATGAATCATTTACTAGCGGTTTAGGTATGTCCGTATTATGTTTTACAAAATTAGTTGTATTTGAAATATTAGTAATAATATTTAGAACAGGTAAAGGAGATACATTATGGTCACTTATGATATTTATAGCTTCGGCTGATATAATATTTTTAGTGACTTTGCCTTCAGCTACATAAACGGAACCATTATAATGTAGTCTTGTTTCATTTATTAAACTTTCTTTCATGTAAATTGGTGTTGAAATATTATAGCTATTTTGGATATGATCTGGAAAAATTTGTGAAAATGATTTGTTTATTTCAAACAATGTGTAATTATTTTCTGGGATTTGACTCTCAATGATAGAGGGCTCGGTTACAAATGTATTGACATAATTATAAATTAGTACTGAAGGATCCTGTTTATCTTTATAATTGATGTTATCAAATGGTATTTTTAATTTTTCTATCGTACTTGCAAAAGTGAATAAATCAATACCACTTATGTTAGAGGAAACTTCAAAGTCCTTATGATGAAAGTTTGGATCTATAACTGTAAAACTACTATTTAATGGGTTAATTTGTGTAGGAATTTGTTCAATGTCATAGTTAGAAATGTTATTAGTATTGTAAATAGTATCATATAGAGGATGAACTGGAATATTTATAGCCGGAAATATACGATTAGTGGTGACATAATTCTTAGAGACTGTATAATTAGCGATATAGGATAAAGTATCATTCAAATTACCTACTATATGTGGTTTTTCAACAAATATTTGGGCACTCATATTTAATTGCTTTAATCTTTCAATAGCATCTGTCGTATTGACTAAAGGGAATAAATCAATACCTTTGGTGTTAAAGGAAACTTCAAAGTCTTTATGATGAAAGTTTTGATGTATGTTTGGAAAACTGCTGTCGAATGTTGTACTTAGGGTAGGAATATGTCCAACGTCATATTTGGGGATACTATTAGGATGGTGAATAGTATCGGTTAAATGATAAGTTTGAATATTTATAACTGGAAATATACTATTAGTAGTGACATCATTCATAAAGTTAGTATCACTATAACCAAAGGTTGAATTATCAGTCAAATCACCAACCAAATGTGGTTTTCCAACAACTACATTAACACTAATATTTGGTTGATTTAATATTTCAATAGCATCTGTTCTAGTGTCAAAAGTGAATAATTCAATACCTTTAATGTTAGAGGAAACTTCGAAGTCTTTAAGATGAAAGCTAGGATCTATAACTGAAAAGCTACTATCCAATGGGGTACTTTTTGTAGGAATTGGTCCAATATCATAGTTAGAAATGATATTAGTATTGTAAATAGTATCGTTTAAAGGACTGTTTGAAATATTTAAAGCTGTAAATGTATGATTAGTGGTGATATAATTCATTGGGATAGTATTATTATAACTATAAAATAAATTATCAGTTAAATCACCCACATGTGGTTTTTCAACAACTAAATTAACACTTATATTTGATTGATTTAACCTTTCAATAGCATTTGTCGTACTGACTAAAGTGAATATTTCAATACCTCTGGTGTTAGATGAAACTTCAAAGTCTTTATGATTAAAGTTTAGATGTGTATTTAGAAAACTGCTGTTGAATGTGTTACTTGGGCTATGAATTTGTCCAACGTCATAGTTGGGTATACTATTATGATATTGAATAGTATCCGTTAAATGATTATCTAAAATATTTATAGTTGGAAATATTCCATTAGCAGTAGAATTATGCTTCGGGTCAATATAATTAGAACTATAAGATAATTTAACATCGAAGTCCTCTACTACATGTGGTTTTTCAACAATCGCATTAACAATAATATTTGGTTGATTTAATATATCGATAGAATCTGTTTTGGTTTCAATAGTGGGTAAATAAATACCTATATTATTAGAGGTATTTTCAAATTCTTTAAAATTTGGATCAATAATTGGAAAACTATTATCGAAAGGATTACTTTGTGTAGGAATTCGTCCAATATCATAATTGTAAATGCTATTAACATTATAAATAGTATCGTTTAAAGGATGAGTTAGAATATTTATAAGCGGAAATATATTATTAGTAGTGACATCATTCATAGAGTTAGTATTACTATGAATATAGGTTGAATTATTCAAATCACCAAGCAAATGTGGGTTTCCAACAACTACATTAACATTAATATTTGGTTGATTTAATATTTTAATAGCATCTGTTTTAGTGTCAAAAGTGAATAATTCAATACCTTTAATGTTAGAGGAAACTTCAAAGTCCTTAAGATGTAGGCTAGGATCTATAACCGAAAAGCTACTATCCAATGGGGTACTTTGTGTAGGAATTAGTCCAATATTTAAAGCTGTAAATGTATGATTAGTGGTAACATAATTCATAGGGATAGTATTACTATAGCTATAAGAAATATTATCAGTTAAATCATCAACATGTGTTTTTTTAATAACTACATTAAAACTAATATTTGGTTTCTTTAAACTTCCAATAACATCGGCTGTATCGTCTAAAGTGAATATTTCAATACCTTTAGTGTTGGATGAGACTTCAAAGTCTTTATGATGAAAGTTAGGATCTATTACTGAAAAGCTACTATTGAATGGGATAATTTGCGAAGGAATTTTTCCGGTGTCATAATTGGAAATATTATTATTGTAAATAGTATCGCTTAAGGGATCATCTGAAATATTTATAGCTTTAAATGTATGATTAGTGGTGACATACTTCATTGGGATAATATAATTATAATTATAAGATAAATTATGAGTTAAATCACCCACATGTGATTTTCCAACAACTACATTAACACTAGTATTTGGTTTCTTTAATGTTTCAATAGCATCTGCCGTACTGACTAAAGTGAATATTTCAAAACCTTTGGTGTTAGATGAAACTTCAAAATCTTGATGATGAAAGTTAGGATCTATAACTGAAAAACTACTATTTAATGGGCTACTTTGTGTAGGAATTCGTCCAATGTCATAATTGGAAATGCTATTAGTATTGTAAATAGTATTGGTTAAAGGATAATTTGAAGTACTTAAAGCTGTAAATATATTACTAGTGGTAACATAATTCATAGGGATCATATTACTATAGTTATAAGATAAATTATCAGTTAAATCACCCACAGGTGGTTTTTCGACAACTACATTCACACTAATATTGGGTTTCTTTAATCTTTCACTAACATATGTCGTGTTGACTAAAGTTAGTATTTCAATACCTTTGGTGTTAGATGAGACTTTAAAATCTTTATGATGAAAGTTAGGATCTATAACTGAAAAACTACTATTTAATGGGCTACTTTGTGTAGGAATTCGTCCAATGTCATAATATGGAAATGCTATTAATATGGTAAATAGTATCGGTTAAAGGATGAGTTTGAATATTTATAAATGGAAATATTCTTTTAGTAGTGAAATCATTCATAGAGTTAGTATTACTATAACTAAAGGTTGAACTATCAGTCAAATCACCAATCAAGTTTGGTTTTTTATCAACTACATTTACACTAATATTGGTTTGATTTAATATTTCAATAGTATCTGTTTTAGTGTCAAAAGTGAATAATTCAATACCTTTAATATTAGAGGAAACTTCGAAGTCTTTAAGATCAAAGCTAGGATCTATAACTGAAAAGCTACTATCCAATGGGGTACTTTTTGTAGTAATTGGTCCAATCTCATAGTTAGAAATGATATTAGTATTGTAAATAGTATCGTTTAAAGGACTGTTTGAAATATTTAAAGCTGTAACTATATTATTAGTAACATAATTCATAGGGATAGTATTACTATAGCCAAAAGAAAAATTATCATTTAAATCACCCACATGTGGTTCTTCAACAACTAAACTAACACTAATATTTGGTATCTTTAATCTTTCAATAGCATTTGTCATACTGACTAAAGTGAATATGTCAATACCTTTGGTGTTAGATGAGACTTCAAAATCATTATTATGAAAGTTAGGATCTATAACTGAAAAACTACTATTGAATTTGTTATTTGGTGTAGGAATTTTTTCTATGTCATAATTGGAAATATTATTAGTATTGTAAATACTATTAGTTGAATAAAGGTCTGAAAGATTTATAGATGGAAATATACGATTAGTAGTGACATAATTCAATATAGAGTTATTATTATTATTATTATAAAATAAAGTATCAGTCAAATCACTCATCACATCTGGTTTTTCAACAATTACACTAACACTAATATTTGGTTGATTTAATGGTTTAATAGCATCTTGTGTAGAGTTAAAAGGCCATGTTTCAATACCTGTAGTGTTAGAGGAGTCTTTAAAGTCTTTATGATGAAAGTTAGGATCTATAATTAAAAAGCTACTGTTGAATGGTTCTCTTTGTGTAGGAATTGGTCTTTTGTTATGATTTAAAATGTTATTATTATGATAAATTGTATCTGTTAAATGAAAATCTGAAAGATTTATGTTTAGAAATATATTATTAGTACTTACATAATTCATAGAGTTAGTATTATTATATCTATAAGATAAATTATCAACCAAATCACCCATTATATTTGGCTTTTCAATAACGGCATTGATACTAATATTTGGTTTATTTAATATTCCAATAGCATTTGTTTGAGTGTAAAGGGGGAATAATTCATTCCCTATAGTATTAGAGAAAACCTTAAAGTCTTTATGATCCAAGTTTAGATCTTTGACTGCAAAGCTACTGGTTAATATGTTACTTGGCGAAGTAATTTGTCCATTATTGTAATTTGATATGTTATAAGTATTGTTTAAAATATTGGTTGATTTATAATCTGAAACATTTATAAAAGGAAACATAACATGATTAGTGACACTATCCATAGCGACAGTATTATCAAAACTATAAGATAACGTAGGTCTACCATTTACAGATTCAGTCTTACTTCCAACCTTTTGAAGGAATTTAATATAATCACGAGGTTTGAAAGATAAATTCACATTAACTAAAGTAGATGTTAATGGATTCGCAAAGTTACCATCAAATGTATCATGAGAAAAACTTAAAGTTCTGTTTGGGTTTCTTATATTGAGTACGTTCAAATCTGAAACAGGGTATATTAAGGTTGAGTTATAAAACGATAAATTAATGGGTTCAAGATATTCTGCGTTAGTGAAATATGGACTAACTGGTGTAACAAAATCTATATTATCTGGAGTTACAACGATGTTTTTCAACCCATTATAAATATTGTTTGGATGTAATTTATCTGGTTGAGTATTTGATGATATTATAGGTGTATGGTTTTCAACAACATTTAAAAAGGATTTTGTAATATGTTTATCTCTCTCTAATCGTGTTATATTAATATCATAAGAAATGTTATTAACATTTTTATTACTATATTCATTTGAATAAATCGTAGTAACTAAATAATCTGGTACTTCAGATAAACTCGAATAGTTGTAAATACCATTTATGTGTACTTTTGTTGGTTTGATTGTGTAAGAAATGTTTTTACTGTCAAATGGGTTGGGTTTTAAAACAGGAATTAAATAGGGTCCAGCATTAGCTAAAGAAGAGTCATTAGAGCTAGCTTTAGATTCACCCTTTGAAGAATTACCTTTCTGAGACGTGGCATTAATAGACATGTCATCATATTTTAATTTAGATATTGAAGGAATTCGATTTATTTTGCCTTCAGAAAGCAATGGGTCAGTAAATTTGACATTCCTTGGTATTCCTGTTGTATTAAATCCATCTTCTGTTTTAAGAGCGGATATTGGAGGCTTTTTATTTACATCAGCATTTGATAGTAATGAGTCAGTAGGATTAGTTTTAATTTGTAATTTTGTGTAGTTGTTTTCCTGAGATATTGAGTTAGTATTTAAATGTCCATGTTCAAGATAAGATGTTGACGTAGCTGGATCAGTATTAGCATGAGCTACAGGTAATAAAGACTGAGTATAAGTATTTGGTATATTATTTCCATTTGCCACAATAATCTCATTAGATATTACATCGAAATGTGTATTTTCATTTTCATGAGCTGACATTAAAGGAAGTAAATTAACTTCAAAGTCATTATTCTTAAGATTTTCAAAGATTTTTATTTGTTCTTTTGTTGATTTTATTTCGTTAATGCTACCATTTATTTGTTTATTGTAATAGTTTGGATTGTATGTTGGAAAAATGGTATTTATTTCAGCAGCAAATATCAAAGTGTCACTGTAATTATTTTTATTATTTTGTACCTTACTTCTATCAACTTCATTTGAAATATTATTATTAAATATTATGTATGAACTAGGTGGAGATAAGGGAACCAGATTGGCATTATTATGAATTAGTATAGAATCCAAGAGGTTAGTATTATTTGTTGTACTTACATTAGCTTTATTAGGTAGACTATTGATATATGTGTTTTTAGTGTCATTAATAACTAACGAAGTAAGTGGCTTATCATCACCTCCAT
Source organism: Timema bartmani (assembly GCA_902151455.1). NCBI lineage: Eukaryota > Metazoa > Arthropoda > Insecta > Phasmatodea > Timematidae > Timema > Timema bartmani. The sequence goes on from CABFWB010000780.1 coordinate 161,050, forward strand.
TAAAAATAAGCACATTTGTGTTATTATTGTTAATTTGTTCTTTTTTTGTGTTGATTTCAAAACCGATACCATCAATAAGTATATTGCCATTGTTAGGACGATAGGTTGGTTTAATTGAATTCACATCCGAGCCAGATATCATAGGGTCAGTGTAATTCATACCAAACAATAACTTGGTCTTACTTATATCAAACGAATTGTCTTTAATATGTATAAAATTGAATTTAGGATCAGATGAAAAATGAGATAAATTGACTGTCATATTCTTAAGATGTAAATCAGAATTGGTTTTAACTATATTTACTACAGAATCATATACAAACGAGCTTGTGTTGTTATTAATCTTATTTTGAATTTTTGTGGTATTAATAATTTTGGAAATGACATTTTCATTTATTGTTTTAGGTTCAAAAGGATATAGTAAAAAACTATGATTGATCTTTACATCATAAATTGGTGATTTAGTCTGAGAATTATTAACTTTTACCATTTTTGAATCAACTTGATTAAAAATGATATTGGTTTGTATCTCTTCAGTGTTAATATCTGATTTGGCAGGGGCTAAATTCACTTTTCCATAGTTATTAACAATTGGCACATTTGAATCGTTATTCAATTGAATTTGTACTGTGTTGGTTTCAGAATTTATACCATTCATATGTATTATGTCATGGTCAGGCCTGAATGTTGGAGACACTATATTTAATTCTGCACCTGATATTAAGGGGTCAGTATGTATATTAGTATTTTCTACCTTGGTTTTATTATTTTCATAAGAAATGTTATAATTGTATATTATGTCAAGAAATGGTGCAGATAACGTAGGAATCAAATTTACTTCATCTTCAAATAATTTAGAGTTTGTGTAGCTATTATTTAACTGTACATAGTTAACATTGCCATTTTGAGGTATGATATTTTTTATATGTATGTGTTCTAAAGTATTTACTGATGAAACTAAATTGACCTCGGTACTAGAGGCCAGTGGTTCAGTATAACTAATAGTAATTGGTAAATCTTTTTTATTGACTTCATTAATTATATCTTTACTATATAGACTATCAATTACAAGAGTAGACATGTTTGGTATTGAATCTATTTTGGTAACATTTATTAATACGTTATTGAAAGTTTTGTTCATTTGTGTCTTTGTGTCTTTGCCTTTAGGAATAAGGGAAATATTTATTTCTGTGTCATAAATTGAGTCATTGTAATTTTTAATAGTTGGTAACGTGGTATTATTAACTTCAGAAGAAATGGAATTAATATTAATAAACTCAAGTTCAGGAGCAGATAAAAGAAGAGCTAGATTTAGTTTATCCTCGGTATCGGTGTTACTACTATTCATTTGTTTATTTGTAATACTGACGTTTTGAGATAGCAAATAATTATTTATATTTTCAGGCTCTAAATCAAATATTGATGAATTTATAGTTACTTTATCAACAAGTAGTAATGGGTTATTAGAATCAGTATTAATGTATACATTTTGGTTGTTGACTTGGTTTGGTATACCAGTATAAACTATATTTCCAATTTCAATTGTAGAAATTGTCGGTACTAAATTAATGTCTACATCATAAACATATGAATCATTTAAGTTCTTACTAATCTGTTCTTTTGTAGCAGTAACTTCTTGAATAATAACAGTAGAATGTTTATCTTCTGGTTCAGATACTAAAGATACTGGATTGATTTCGGAATCGGGTAAAAATGGGTCATAGTAATTCTTAGTTTTTTGTACTATTGTTGAATTATATTCTTGAGATTTGGCATTATTAAATGTTATTTCAGGCTCAATACCAGATATTGAAGGCACCATATTAATTCCGATATCGGGTAGCACTGTTTCATTGTAGTTATTTTTAATTATAATATTGGTCACATCGATACTGTCATTGATTTCCTTACCGACTGGATTCATAAATAAATGACTATCATCTTCACTAAAAATGCTGTAACTTGAATTACTATTAATGTGTACCTTTGTTGTGTTAGTTTCATATTCGATACCATTATTATATATAAAGTCAAAGGCAGGCTTGTGTGTCTGAGAAAGTTCATTTTCCTCCATACCAGATATCATAGGATCACTATAATTATTATTTAACTCCGGATTAGTTTTATTTATTTCAAAATACGTCCCTTCATCATGAATTTTAACAAATCCATTAGCAGAAAATAATGGAACTAAAATTACTTTATTTTCAGATAACACAGATTCAGTGTTATTATTATTGATTATTTCATTTGTTTTATTTACTTGTTGAGATATGAAACTGTTTAGTATATTTTTAGATTCAGATGATAATTTCGGTTTATTGTTTTCATCTTTAACACAAGCTATAAGAATTTCAGAGTGAGTTATATTGTTTACAGGTTCCAAGCTAAAGTAATTGTTGTTGTTTAGATTATTTTTGTTAATTTCACTAGCACATATTTCGTTACTAGATAATAATGTGTTGGTATTATTATTAATTTTCATTAATCGAGTTCTATTAATTTCACTTAACATTTCATCGAGATGTTTATTGTCATTCTTAGAAGCGCGTATTGAAGAAATTAGATTATTAACATATATTGCCGACCGAGTATCATTATTATTCATTTCTAACTGCGTTATTTCATTAAAGGTTCCGTTAAAATATTTGTCATGTGTCGGAACCGATGTTGCATCAACAACAGCTACAGCCATATTATAAAGTGTTGTATCCACCTTCGTTTTGTTAATATTATGAGATATACCTCCAAAATATGTATTGCCATTTTCAGTAGCATTTTTATTAGGTTTCACATTAGCTTCATTAACAAATAAAATTGTTTGAGTTTGGTTATTATTACTATTATTATTATTTGCCTGTATTTGTGTTTTATTGAATTTTAAAAATATGACATTATTAAAAATATTATCGTCTTCAGGTGTAGATGTTATTTGAACTATATTCTCCCCTCCACCAGTTAATAGGTCAGTGGACATTTCAAACAAATGTTCTTCTGTTGTGTTCTCATTCGTTGTACTGTCTAGATGTATGAATTTTTTGTCAAGGTATTTATTGATATTGATTATAGGCTGACTTGTGTGATTTGTTTTATAATAATCATTATTATTATAAGAAGTTTTCAAATTAATTATAGATTTATTATATCCAGTAAATTGATTTACTTCTGAAGCCATATAATTTGTATTCGTATAGTTATCTCGTTCAGATTTATCACGATGAATGTTACTTGGATAAATGTGATCAGTGTAATTGGTCATGTCCATTAAACTCAACGGATTAGAAATCATAAAGTTACCTTTGTTTAGTGATGTTTGCTCTAATGAAGTATAATTTGCTTTGAAAATTTTATCCGGTTTAGCATTGTATTCTAACCCAGGCACTGTAAGACTCAATGAGCCCTCAGAATTAGAAAGACTTTTGGGGATGCTGCTTGTTTTGTTAGATAATCCTGTTTTATTGTTATTATTATTATTAATTAGATAGATAATTTGTTCACTTGAGTTGAAAGGGATCAAAGAATTGATTAAGTCATGAGCTTTGTAATTTTTTCCCATAATAGTTGAGTTGATTTTATAATGTGATGTATGATTATTAGTTATTGAAATATCGTTTTTTGTTTTAATTTCATCAGGATCTGAGTAACTAATATATTTATCAGCAAAGATGTTGTTAGATTCATTATTATGTTTCATTAAATTATTGACTGTTTTGTTAAAAATTGCATCTGGATCATAGGTATATATTATGGTGTTATTCAAATTAAAATCTACATTTGAAGTGCTATTTAAAATTGGAACATCTGTATCCATGAGGGTAATTTTAACATCATCTAATCTACCATTTGACGTGTTAGATGTAAATTGATTTTTTGTTTGAAATGTAATGTTTAGATTCAGGTTAAGATCTGGCGTAGCTATTTCTTTATTCTCTATATCATCAGTATCAGATATGAATTGAGATAGTTTAGAGCTATTTGTTGTACTATTATCTAAATAAATTTTTTTCGCGTCATTTATTTTGATTAGATGAGAGGATGATGTGTTTTCTATATTAGTTTTTTGAAGGTAAGGTTTGTTTGATTCATCCTTATTGGCATCCATGTTTACATATTTTTCCAATTGATTAGAAGTGGGGAGCCTAGAAGTCTCAATTTCATACATACATTTTGTTTCACCACACTTTGTGTCATGTTTTGAATCTTGACTTTGCATATTATGTTTATCTCCAAAGGATGAATCTTCATGAATCTTGGTGGCACTTACTTTCTGTTCAGATGTAATGTTTTTCCAATCATTTATCGTTGAATTAAGAATTTGTGTTATTTCGGCTGTGGGTGACACAGACACAAATGGATTATAGCTATGTGGAAAATGTATAAATTGTTTGCTATTATTGAATAGGTTTCCTTTTAATTTGTCTTCATTATAAAATGTACTAGACATTTCGGCACCTGTTCTTATTTTATTTTGTTCTGCGTGGAAATCAATTACGTTCACTTGACTATTTGACGTAGTGTTTTTATCAGCTGACTCAAACATATTTAACATACTATTTATTTCAGTTGTTTGCAAGACTACATATTGTTTGTGTAACTTTTCAGCATTGGTTTCAGAATGGTGCAAGGAAGCATAGTGATATTCCTGATAGTTCTTCATATTATTCATGAAACTGAACATATTATTTGAAGATCCGTATAATTTGTTTGTTGATTTACTTTCACTTCGACTATCATATTTTGTAATAATATTCAAATGTTGCTCCGAGGAATTTACGACATTTCTAGTTTCAAATATATTTGCGTTGTACTTTTCAGTTGGATAAAATAGGTTATTGAATTTAGAATATATTAAACTAGTCTCGTTTCTTTGAATTTGTTTTATTTGATACATTTCACTAAACATATTTGTGCTTTTATGATATTGATTTGTTAATGCCTCTGAGCTAGATTTATCGGTAGAAGAGAAAGTTTTAACTGGTTTTAATGAATGATTTAATAAAACATTCTTGTTTGCACTATCACGTGATTTTTGACTGTAATCACTACCCAACAAATTAGAACTAGGGGTAAATTTTTCAGGCTCCTCTTTATAAATTATAGACTTCACCAATTCCCTATTTCCTGTAACATTTGATGAGTTTGCTTGTTTAAAAGATAAACTTTCACTCCTTAGATTTTCTTTGATGCCATTCAAATAAGATGAACCTGTATTTTGACGTCTACTAGATTTTCTAGTTTTAGTGGACATGAGTGATTTCAATCCATCATGTTTAGTTTGAAAAATCGATACTTCTGTGGAAAAGGTTTGTTGTCCAAGTTTGTTTTGATTAAATATATCTATGTTTATTTGTTGCCTTAGAGAGTTATTATTAGCTGAGATATTCCAAGATGGTTGTTCTAGTGGGTGTTTAAACTTGAATGGTTGAGAAGTCAGACTTAGCTGTGAGGTACTGAGACTATCAAAAAAATGTCTAGAAGAAAATGTTGTAGAGGAAGATAGAATACTTGCTTCGTGTGAATCCTCTTCATTAGAACTATTCTCAAAAAAGTGATTGTTTTTATACTTTAAATTTTTAGTTGTAGTAATATCTTGGGAATTCAAATAACTGTTATATCCTTTTGCTAAATCTATCAAGACATTGGACGAAAGAGTAGTCGACATTTCCCTAGAGATGGAGGATATCAACATAATTTCTGTGGTTTCAGAATGTAATGTCCTTGCAGTTTTGGGTTTTTCAAATCTATTATTAATGTTAGTTATATTAGCATATGTTTTATCCGTCCAAACATTGGGAAATAAAATGTTTGATGTTGATTCAAATGGTGGTAAAAGGGAAGAATTATACTCTACAGAGTAAAAAGGTTTAGTGATGTTTATTTTTTCATCACACAAGCTTTGATTCTTACAGTCATTATCTTTGGAAGGAACATGTGTTACATTAGTTAATTTATTGCTGTTATTGTTTGAACTAGGTTTGATGTAGATGTCATCCTGAATAGTTATATTGATGATTTTATTGACTATATCTGAATATGTATTTTGAATATTCCTAAACAATCTGTCCCAATAATTTGTATTATTATTTGAGTTTGTTTTCTTGTTTAAAATTTGTCTTGAATTTGATGATAATTTTGAATTTTGAATCATGTTTTTATTACTTTTTATAGTGGTTGATGATACATTCCCTGTAGAGTTTGAAAATTTTAAAGTGTTTTGAGAGCTATCTTTCGATATGTTGTTAATTTGTTTTAATAAATAACTATTCACTTTTCTACTCTTTGTGTCCAAAGATAAACTAGAATTAGGAGTTACGTGGTTTTTAAATATATTCACGTTATTCTCGTCCTTAACTGCATTGAAGGATGAATTAAACATTTTAGGACCTTGTTTAGCAGGGTCGTGTTCTTCAGACGCATTCATCCGTCCAGTATATTTATGAATCTGGACTGATTTTGGTCTTTCAGGATCACCATTGCTGAGTAGTGATGAATTATTTTTATTTGTATAAGTGTTTAAAACTAATAAATTCGGAAAGTTTTGTTTTTGCGCTTCATAAAAATTACTATACCCTTCTATTACCTCGATAATCTCTGGATTGGGTAATTTGTCAAAACTATATCGATTACCAACATGAAACAGATTATAAGGTGAATCAATTATAGTATTATTTGTATTTATCATTGTTTCAAATATTTTTGGGGAATGCAATGTTGTATTTCTTTCTCTGAAATATCCATCATTTACTTTATTTTTAAATTTGTTTGGATGTACGGTATAATTATTTGTACTCGTAATTGTTCCTGTAACTACTTCCCTTCTTATTGCACTTGAATTGTAATTATTTGTCAGATTATTAGAATGCAACAACGTTTTGATTTTTGAAAGTGTTAAAGTTCCGATCAATGGAATTATTTGAAACTCAACGTAGGTTCTATGTTTACCTGATACATTTCTGAATTCAAGGAACTGCTCTTTATCGTATGCAATTGGCACAGGTAGATATGTTAAGTAAAATATTTTTCTTTTGAACTCGTTATCCTGAGAAACTAAATTGGACCCTTTTAAATACGTATCTTCTACTTCATAGCTTTCATTTTTAGAATTATAGTAGGTATAACTATCACTATCATTCATGTAATTCGTGCTTTGTTGTTCTCGTGGACTTTGAATGTTCCTAATATTATCATTACTACTATTATTTTTGTCACTGTTGTAGTTTATATTTATTGCAGTATCAACTAAACCATCGTTTGAAAGGGTTCCCTTTGTTTCATTGTTACCCTTGAAGTCGAAATCATTATCAACAATACGATCAGAAATATTTAAGTTTGCGCTGATATTACTCTCAATGTAAGCCGCTAAGGTTCGGTGACCGGAGATAAAGTTCAGAGTAGGAAGTTGCTTTGTGGGGCTTACATTTACCTTAAAAGATTTAATATCACTATTTTTTCTATTTTTGTAATCATGTGTTATTTGTTCTATATGTAGGACATCGGCTATTGCTTTATCACGCATATGATTATTTTTAGTTGGTGAAAAGTTATTACGAGCAACCTTTAGTCTATTTTTATTTGCTTTGTTCAAAACAGAAGACAAATTGCTATTGCGATAACTGTCTTTATTATGCGAAAATCTGTCCCCTAGGAATGTAGAATTATTGTTTGTTTCAGAACTATTAAGTTTTTCATTTTCTTGATCATTTTTATATATCTCTCCATTTTTTCCTCTCTTGTTGCTGCTAAAAGATCGTCGATTTTTTCTCCATATATTCCTAGGGGTAGGATAAACATGTTCTAAGATGTTTGAAAAAGTTATAGATTCAATTTGAATAACCTTATTGCTTTCACTATTTGAGAAGGGAGATGAAATATCATTTGGTAATGTGCCTTTTCCTTCAATTGTTGTTTGACCATTAGATTTAGTTGACACTTTTTCACTACCATAGTCTTTAGGCAAGTCTTGTGAATCTGTCCAATTTAATTTATTTTTCAAATGTTGGAACAGACTGTTTGCAATGTTCCTCTTTTGCCTATGATGGTTTCTAGTATTGAGTAAGTCGTCTGATTGGATAAGTTTAATTTTATATTTATTTTGATATGACATTGGAATATTAACTTTTCGAAGTCTACTTCTGGGTTTTATAATTTTAGAGTTATATGACATGGTAATAGGTAGGAAACTTCTAGGAGTGCTTAGCGTCATTTTAGAGTTGGCAGCCATCAGAGAGGTGTCTAGTAATATTTTTTTTGGCTTGGAGTGATTATTTTTCTCATTGAAACTTTGCATCTTTTCAAAGTTTTGTTGTGTAGTCAAAGGAGGTTTCTCTAGAATTTCACTTGAATGCTGTTTTTTGTTTTTAGGCTTAAAATAGTCTTGATCGTTAACTTTTATCTCATCTGAAAGTTGTATTTGGTACCCCTGTTTCGAGTTACTGTCAACCACTAACGGAAGTTGGAGTTGAAGAACATTAGTAATATGACCTTCGTTCTTCTCGCGGGGTAGTGATTTGTGGGGAGTTTCCATTTCCTTTTCAATAATTGTTAAATGCATTTTTTTAGGAATTCTATTTTTTTTATGATTTTCAAATGTTTTTGTGTTACCATACGACTTTGAATCAGCTAAGCTATATGACGGTGCACTACCCATTATAGGAGGTTTGATCATTGTCATGTCATCATCTTCGTATTTGTCATCGAGGGATTGATTTCTTGACGAAATTTCAAATGGCCCTGTTTCGTTCAATTTCGAAACAATAATTTCAGGAAATTGTATTAAAAAAGTTATTTTTCTTTGTAGTGTAGTGCTGGAACTAAGAAAGCTACTTTCTTCATGATTTCCTTTTGGTGTGACTGGAGTCAAATTTGTCTTGTCATATATTAAGAAATTCCTGTTTTTAATATCTTGAGGATATTTCTTTGGTATCGCGCTTAATTTTATAATTTCAGATTCAGGTATATTTTCTTTACTATCCATCACAAAAATGTTTAGATTGTTAATATAAATTCCAGGCATTTTAATTAATCTTTCTGTAGTTGGATTTCTCAAGATATTTACAACACTAGAATTAATTATTGGTGTTTTTATAAGTGAAAAATTCATTTTTGTTGCTGATGTAAAATTAGGTGTTTCGTGCTCAGAATTTGAGACTTGATTTAAATTAAATATTTGTTTTAAATCTATATTTGTTTGACTACCAAAATTATCTGATGTGATATTATAGTTTCCGTTGATATTATCTATTTCATTATCTTTCATTTTAGTTGTAATAGTTAATGTATTAATGTTGTATCCTTCAGAATCGAGTTCAATAGGTTTAGAGTATTTTAAAGCAATCGGGGTTGTGGTATGATGCACCTTCTTACTAATAACATTTGATATATTTTTGAATTTATTAAATACACCAGATATGAAAATTTTGTTCAGAGTTTCCCCAAAAGCTGCTGTTGCTACATTACTTCCATTGCCACTATGTGAAACTACCATAAAACTATTTGGTGCCAAAGTTGTAGTTGCGTTATTTTTTAATGTAAGTGGTACTAAGTTTAAAGTGTCTTGTGTACTGAACTTATTTGTAGTGACTTTAGAATCGTTCAAAATAGTAAAATGGCTACTAAGGATTTTTACCTTTTGTGATTGTATAGGAGATGATACATTTTCCAGATCTTTATTTAACTCTAGAAATACTTTTGACTCGTCATTTAAAGAGAATGTTATGTTACTAATTGTTTTGTTCAAATTTCCTGATTTCTCTCTGTCGATATCCATCTTTTCACGAAATTGGGTTACATCTTTTTCTATTATTTGTGGCACATAAAGATTTTCTAGTTGCACCGGTAAGTAATTGTTTTTATCTAAACTGTTAGGTGAGTTTTCAGTTTCATTAACTGTTTTTATTTTAATTTGTTTGTCTAAGTTCCAAAGGTTTGAAAATAGACTGGTTCTTTCTTTATTTGATATTTTGTCTCTAAAATCTGATAATACTTTTACCGGTGTTTTAATTTTATTAGGCACTTTCATGTCGAGCCCGTGTTTACCAAAGTCAATTGAAACTATCCTTTTTTTATTTTCGTTATATATAATATCTTGTTTAATTAAATCTGATATATTATATTGCGATTTATTTAATGATGTATTGTTGGTACCCACAAGGTTTAGTAATCTAATGTTTGAAAATAAAACCATATTGTTGGGAATATTTGCTTGGTTAAAATCATTGCGACCAGTAAGGTTGGAATTATTTTGATAGCTGGCTTCACTTTTATTTTTAATTGAAGTGTTTAAAAATATGCTATCAATAGTTTTATTTTTAATATCAAAATAATTATTTAACGTACTCAAAGGCATTGTGCTTATATCACGCTTACTTAAAGACCAAGGCGTTGTATTTTGATCTAACCCATTAGCTGAATATTCGGAAATTGAATAGATGGTTACTATAGTTCCACCATCTTTATGAAAACCTGATGCCTTATTTATATCGACGAAACTGTCATAAGTTGATGGTTGTGTATTATTATAATGTCTTGAATTGGGGTAGTATCTAGTTAACAAATGGTTTGAAGCATTCATATTTTGTATAATACTGGCATTGTTTGACTTAAGTCCAGTAGTGTTAGATGTTTTTAGAATATCGCTTATATTTGTAGGACTTGAAACTGATAATTCCTTATTTGGAACTATGTCGTAATCTTTTAAATCCTGGAAGATATCACTAGAATCCTTATAACTTAAAATATGTTTTCTCTTATTAATACGAATATCACTCTTATTATTATAATTTGAAATTGGTTTTCTCTCGTTTATAGCTAGGTTTTCCTTCTGTGATATATTGACGATATTCTCTAAAATGTTAGGAGTGGAAATTTCTTTATTCTTATTCATTGCAGTGTTGTTTCTCTGAGGTACCTTAAATGTATACATTGGTTCTGACGTTTTTTCTTTATCGGTCTCAATAATATAACTTTTATTATTAGTTGTTTTAAAAATAGACTTTTTGTTTAGATTTGCAGGATGTAAAATTGACTTTTTCTTATTTAAGACAATGCTATCTCTTGAAGACGAATTTATGCCATCGTATAAATCTAAAATAGGTTTTTCCTCAAACAAGCTTTTATTATTAGTGGAATTTGTTTTAGATGAGGCTAATCTATCGCTAGGCTTATTATCAGCTAAGTCCTTTATCTTCTCTTTTAGATTTATTTTATTTCCAAAGTTTTCAAAAGATCCGCTAGCATATATTCTTCTGTTTACAGGTGCCATTTTATCACTCACCCCTTCATAGTGCAGTGGGAAAACTATTTTATCATAATCATCGGCAGTGTTACGATATCTAAGTAAACTGTTAGATCTATCGAAATAGTTTTCCAAACTTGTCGGCTTGTTCAAATAGTCACTTTGTACAGCCGCACCATTTATAACGTACCTGTAATCCGTTTGTTCATCAATGAAGTCGCCACTGAATCCAGTCGTGGAGTCGTCGTGATTTTTTTCAGTGAACTTTTCTTTATGCTGAAAGTTTATAACTGAGTAATTTTCATTTATTCGATTGTCGATGTCATCCAAACTGGGATAAGATGCTTTTCTAGGAATTTTATTGTGACCGCTTACATCTTGGAAGAGATACATATTTTTATCTAAAAAGAAAAAATACATAAGTGGCTTAAAATACTTTTTTGATACATTTATTACTACTTTTGAATTATTTTAAGTATTTTTTTATATATATCTAAATCTAGTTTTGTTGGAGACCTTTAACAGTAGTTGCATTGTTTCATTAAGGCTTCATTGTGAAGTGTTATTTATTGAACCTTGAAAATATATTTGAATAATGATATGTAAATTTACTTGTGTGTAACAATGCAGATGTTGAGAAAGGTCCAATAAAATATTTGTTGTATAAATATTAACTGATATTTTTATAAAGTGAAGTAATTTTATAGAAAAATAAATACAGTAAATGTTCAAAATAATTCAAAAATGACTGACGCAGCCTAAGCTAAAGGACCTTACAAAACACACCGCCTGTCCTCGTAAATAATAATTGCAAAGCATAGCTTGTATTTATATTTTTCCACCAACACGACAAATTAAACTATTTGTTTTCATTAGAATGTTTAACAGTATGGTTACTAACAAATTAACCTAAAGGGTTGGGATTAGGAACCTATATTAGAGGAAACTTACTTTATTAGCTTGTATTGTTTATTATTTTTATTTTTTTGAGGTATTTAACGTGAACTTTCTGAACCAACTGATTATATCAGCACATGAGAATGTATCTCAACGAAAGCTAAAGGGCTTTACCTATTTTGCCGGGAAAGGTATTTTCACATAACTTTCAGGGGCATTTTAAATGCTACAATTGACATAGGACCAACGGCTTTAGCCTACTTCCCCTCTGAAGTAAGTTGTGTTACGGATTTTTATCGTTCAAGAAAAATTCGGTTGGGTTCGAGCTCACAAACATCAGTTCCTGAGGCGAGAACTTGATCTCAAGAACACCGAGGTCATTTATTAGCAACATGTAGAGGGCATAATATAACCCCAATCTTATATAAAATGCATAGAATTCCCCCCCTAGTTCCCCTGGTAGAATTTGCTTCCTTTTTATCATATGGATTTCATTCAAAAGCCCTACATATTTTATGAACCCATCTTCCACTCAACTTTCCCGCTAAAGGTGCGTCAAGATAAAGGAAAGTCGAGGCCGAATGAAGGTACACACAAGGTTAGTTTAACTTGTGGGGAAGTTACACACATAACTAAAGATGGACATGTCATCATATGTGGCCGCCGCGTAACATCGCCTCAGTAAGTCTCTTACCAATTTTTTTATCAACCATTAACGTCTGTGGCCAAAACGACGATACCGCTCTGAAAGTCATCTAGCCGTAGTC
>CABFWB010000780.1:179838-222946 GCA_902151455.1 Timema bartmani
TTAGGGCTACCAGTTTTGTATAACAGGATTGTTGTTAAAGTTAGGGTATTTTATATTGTTACTTCTTGTAGATATTTATGCTAGTTAACTAAGGGGCTGCGAGCCAGTTGGGGCTACCAGTTTTGTATAGCAGTATAGTTACAAAGGTTATAATATGTTAGTGTTGTCTTGCTATAAACATTTTATGTCTATTAATCTTGGGCCGCGAGCCATATGGGCCCGTGATTCTTGTGTAGGGAAACCATTATTATGGTGAGGATATCTGGGTATTATGTCTTTAGTAATTTTCATGCTTGTTTACAAGGGGGCCGCACGCCTTTAAACACAAATTTCTATAAGTGGCTTTACCACGACATTAATTATTTACTTGTGTCCCTCTCCCTCAATGAGGTGTAATATGTTTTTGAAGAATAAATATTTATAACTCTCTTTTACCTGCCACTGTGTGTTATTTCTACAATAGAGGTGGGGGCAGGTTACTATACTTAATTGGAGATATAACACCTGCATCTTGAAGCCTCTTAAGTTCTAGCTCTACTCTAGGTTTTAAAGCAAATTGAATATTTCTGGGTTTGAGAAACTTTGGTTCTGTCCCTTGTCTTCAACTTAAGGGACATTTTTGCCTTATTAAAGGTGCTTAATTTGTCAGTAAACACCTCTGGGTACATCTGAATCATTTTATTTTTGAGGTCAACACTTGGCATCATTGAATGGTTCACTTGACTGAACTTGAAACCAAAAACCTTTATGAAGTCTCTCCCTAAGATAAGATGGCCCCCATAAGGTATTACATGGGAAATCTATATGTTCTACCTTCCCCTTAAAAGCAACTGGAAGTGAACATTTGCCTAGCAGAATTATTTGCAGATCTTCAGTGTAGAATTTAACCATCTCATTTTTCTTTACAATTTGTACATCCTGAAAATGTTTCTTGTATAACCTTTCTGACATAGCACTGCAGGTAGTCCCAGTGTCTAGCTGTCCAATCATTTGAACACTATTTAGTGTAACCTCAATACTGAATGGTAACATCTCAGCACTAGAGTGATTGAGGTAAAAAAAAAACTATTCCTGTCCTCCCTTCCCTTCCTCTGTTTCCATAAGGTTAGAGGTGACCCGCTTGATTTTTAATGAGCACATTCTTTTTAAGTGGCCCCTACATTTACAAATGGCACAAACATAATTTTGCCAAACCTGCACTGCGCTGTTGAGGGAATTGTGAGGCCGCAAACAGCACAAGGATAAAAGGAATCAAAATTCTGTTTGGGAGGACGATTATTCCTACTCTGTTGACTAGAGGCCATTTTGAAAATTTCCGTTTCCCTTTTAACATCTATATCTTCAAAAAATGTTTTTTCCGCAATCCCCTGCCGAGCGATCTCCTTATCTTTGATAATGGTTAACTTGGAGGGGTACTCGGTAAATAAGCATTATTTAACTTTCTTGTATTGTAAACCCATCACAAATTTGTCAAGAAGTGCAAAATCTAGGTGTGTTCCAAACGTGCAACCGGAAGCCAGGTGCTGAACTCTAGCGGCCCAGTCTGCTACAGATTCAATAGGCCCACAACATACACTATAAAATTAAGATCTTTCCTTAAAAACCAAAACCAAAGGTGAATAATGTGCATTCAACAAAGCTATCAAATCTACATACCTTTTAGTCTCAGGTGTATCAGGCTCACATTAAATCTATTAACAACTTAAAAGCAACCACATATCACCAGTTCCCTCTCCGCAATAGATCCGCAAATCGCTGAACATGTTGCTATCGCTTTAATAATAATTAAATGTCGCCAAAAGTGAAAAAGACGTCGAGGAGAAAATGAAATTTTTTAAGATGGGGTGGATTATGGCTACTGTTTCTTGTCAGCTCTATTTTTAAATGAAGGGCATTCATTTAAAAATGTCGTAAGGATGGTGAAATGGGACTTCAAGGAGCTACTTTATCCGTTAGTACCCAGAACTACAAAGCAAGATAACAACCATCAAGACTTGGTTTCTTCTTCAGTGCGGCTAGCAAGTAAGCAACTGGTGATTCGTACACAAACTTGATTTACTTGTTGACTAAGATAATGCATAAAAATCAACTGAATTAAATTCGAAATTTTCCCGCCGATGCCTGGGTGCGTGGGTCCGTCCGCACAGAGCAATGTTTCACAATAAGGATGGAAGATAGGTCACTTGCAACTTACTTTGATCTTTTACCGCCAGATACGTGGGCGATATTGCCGTATATCCAGACACGTGGAAAAAATTGTCAGGAAACATCAGCGAGTGGCTTTTATCTCTCGATTATCGTCCACTGGGTACTAGGCTTACAATAGCAAATTTAACAGTAATATTCGTATATTTTTAAAATATATAAAATATTGTCGTGGTGGAAATAAATTTGAGATTAAAAAAAATCCTGTTTTTGTACCTGTTTGAATTATACGCATAAATTAATTAAGCGAATTAAATAGAGATTAAGAAGATATCATTTTAAAGTTACTTTATTCGCATTTGCATGGAAGGAGGGTTGGAAACAATTTAGGAATAAACACTCCCAGTAACCACTAGATTAGGATTCGAACCCTGATCGCCCCCTTCCCGGCAATCTAGTCTAACACGTGACAACGCGTAACCGATGTGGGTCGATTTTACTAAATGTTGTTTAAATAAATAAATATATATAATATATAGGTATATATGCACATGTAAATGTGTATTATAGATAGATAGATAAATATAATTGCAAAAAATTTAAAAAATTATTAAATTATAAATAAATTATTAGTATTAAATTACCATTCTTCGTCTACGCAAATGCGGGTATGCTTCTTTTAAATGATGAAGTCGTCTCCCACTTAATTGGTGTAAATATGCGATTATCGTGGACAGGTAGTAAGACGTGAGACACTATATACATATATATAATATTTACAGCTTAGGTGGGCTTATTAGCGATAACCTTCATATGCTCACAAAATAAATTTATTATATTTAATTAGAAAACCATAATAATAAATAGAGAACTAAGTTTAGAGGTGTGCCTACTCAAACCTTATTAATTTATAACAAAGATCTAAGTTTTTATGTGTATTTATTGTTCTCATCGAAGGTGGAGCGGATCTTATTTCCACTTGCCTACACATTCCATAAATAATAACAACTATAACTTATATTACATTCCTTTTTATGAAGCCTTTTATTATAATAACAATAATTGAGTTCGCAACAGGCCACCGGAAAGATGCCTTAAATCTCTCAGGTTTTTGATTGCATATTGTTTTGAATCTTTGTGGGTCCGAGGAGAGAAAGGGAAGAAATAAGTTAGTTTTAATCAGAAGTTACTCCCTACTATTAGAAAGCGTTGATATTGCAATGGTGGCAAAACCACACACAATTATTATCGCCAGTCAATTATTTACGGTTTAAAAAACAAATAGAATCCATATTGGCTACTTCGTGGAAGTATTATCATAACATGGGATGGTAGGAATGACCAGGACTAATACAATAGAAGTCTCTGTTTATTTTCACATGAAATTTTAAACATATATTTACATAGGTATATCAGAGTGATTACGGCCCAGACTACACCCATAACGGAATAAAATGTCATAAAATAAAATGTGGAACTCACGCTACCAGTGGCAGTTATGTTATGCGTTGTTTTTAAATTTGGTTTTGTTTTCTTTCCCGAAGTTGATCTAGGCGTGGCTTAATGTACTTTTGAATCACTTCCTACCGTTCACAAGATTGAATATCATCATTGTATATGTAAATATTCGACCAAAAATAATAAATAACTGGTTCTGAATGTGTTGTTATAGCGTTCATTTCGTTTGAAAATGTTTATGGCTGGTGTTTGAAAGTGTTTTTTTTTATCCTTGGGAGCAAATCAGCAGGCGATTCTAATATTAAGCATCCCCTTCATCGACCACTATCAGTTGCAACTATCTATGCTGTCCAGCTTTACACGCGTGATATATATATATATACTTTAACGGTTTTAAGTCACTCACGCTAGAAGATCCGCGTTAAGCGTTATCGCACACACTCTTATGTAGGTAACCACAGACTTAAATGGAACTCAATCAGTAGGAACGTTCACGTGGACTAAATTTCAGGCTCGTCTAATCTACTAGTGGAACACCGCCCTAGTACAACCAGCTGGGATTCGAAACCCGGGTCTCTTGTCAACAGAAACAGAGTCTGCTGTGAATAGACCGTTTTAGATCACTACCACTTAGGGTAACTAAAGTGTGTATTTTGTGTGTGTATGTATAGTGCGTTCATGAAATCAAGATATGGGCTAGAAACGAGGAAAGTAGAATAAAGAAGAAGTTTACACACCTTTGCACGAAAGGAGAGAAGGAAACAAAGTAGATAATATAAACCTTATTGCACAAGGCCAAAATTTTCACACTGACCTCCCCGGGGACCCTAAAACCAGAACAGAACATTTAGTCCGCTTGTCGAACAGTGCGGATAACTAACGTTCATGTTCAAAATAAATACCCAGTAAAAAAAAATATCAGAAGAGGTCGAATTTCTGTGTTTATAGTTAGCTAGAATTTAAAACCTCACTGATAATTCCCGCACTGGTGGACATTAAGATAAAGGCGTCAGACTCATCTTGTCTGGTTTTCAGGGTGATGGTAGGTTAGGGTTCGACTCATGATAGGGTGCAATTAGATTTATTTTTCCTATATGGTTTGCCATACTCCCAATACGTAGATACATTTCATACGAAACTCTGTCTCCTTAATTTTCATTATTTTAATTATGCTGATAGACCGGATAAAGATTAAGATACGGAGCACGCAAAATAAATGTTCCACAAATGTTCTTATGACTATGAGAACATGTGTCAGATGAGTCTAAATAACTGTAACGAGGATTATACAATACATAGGAATTTAACGTGCGCTCTTCTAAATACACATTATATGTTATCTTACGACATAGATTCTAGATCAGGACACGTGGGCCTAACGTGGCACGTGGTATTCACTGCTCTACGCGTTTTTTTCCTACTCCATTATTTTAGTAAAGTCATAACTAAATAACTATCCTAATTTCTTGGTTCCTTAATATTATTACCTTAAGTTATTAATTTATTCTTTTGTAAATTACCTTTTAAAATAGAATGTAATCTTTAGAATGTTATTATTTAAACCGTAAGGAATTTTTTTTAGCGCAATATACCACAATAACACATAATAATAATATTAATTATATAGAGAGTAATGATAGTATATAATATAATTATTAAGATAGTAAATAATAGTTACTAATGATTATAATAAAAGATTCCAAATGTCTATTTTGATATTCCTCCTAAAAATATACGTGAAATAACTAATCTAAACATTTTCTCCGAGCGTTCTCAAAAAGTGTTGCCATCTCTGGTCTAAATATTAATCAGAATGAATCCATATACGAATATTGAATATATTCTGTAACACTACCGGACTCGAACCTTAAGCTCCTAAGACTTGCAGTCGACTATTAGGCCTTTATCTTCTTCCTTACGGGGGCAGGTGTATGTATACATAATCATGATGCAAAATGATACACCACTAAAATATACAACATTTGTTGTCAACCTTGTATATAAAGCATATCGTAAATTATTACAACATTAAGAGGAAATGTGAATCTGATCCTACTAATTTAATATTATAAAAACATAGTTTATTTTAACATTAATTAGCTATAAGCAAATTGAGCCTCGATAAAAGTTGTATTAAAATTCTGGTGGGCATAAAAGTAACTGACAATATTTCAAAAGTTATTAAAGTTAATCTATTTATATTCATACGTCAAGTAATGGGTTTCGTAGATGTTAATTTTAATGGTTAATATATTAATTACCTATAAAATAATTCAAATGGCATACTAGAATGTTATCAATGTTGAACTAAAATTTTGTATTTTTTATTGTTAGAAAAATCCCATTACAGTCCAATTTTCATAGGAAAGTCCTTTTTTATCTGACAGCAAGGAACATTACAAGATCTACTTTCACGTATTCATACGTAAATGTCATGTGAAAAGATGCTGTCATTTTTTATACTTAATATCAATATAGCTAACACCATTAATACAGTAAAATGTTATCATTGTTGACTGCATTTTTTCTTCTAATAAATACTTCTAATTAAAACAGGGCTGTATTTTATATAAATAGGATTTTACCTTGAAGTTATTTTTTGACAGGAGCACATATAGTTATGGTTTATCTGTCTGCTTGTGCTGAATATCAACATTGGTCGTTAAGTTGTAAGTTGCGACTTTCGAGTATCCCTTCTTTCTTAATTCGTGAACTCGACGGGGGCAGTCTCGTCCCTCCCCTCTCCCCCATTGCTGAGAGGTCAGGAACTGCCCGAGATGGACGGTGTAGGTATGGTCCATTGAAACTACAGGAGGCTGTCAACAACTTACAATACAAACATCAACAAGAGCCCCACCCATTTTTAATCGGCCGCCGCACACACGGGAGAAAAACATTGGCTTCCAGCTAGCCAAGATCACCGGAGACCATTTTCAGGGCTGACACGCGCCTGGAAAATAGGGAAAACCTGAATTTTTGGGGGATCTATACCGATCTTTCAGATATTATTTCCATGTTAAAAAATATTGAAGATGAAAGATCATAACCTATTGAAAACTATTATTTTTATCTCCGATTTATTTATTTTCGAGAATAGCATCGATATTTTAATTGGTAATAAATCATAATTCTTGTTTCAATAATTTATTGGCTAAACAGTGTGTGTGTATATACATATATATATATATATATTTATTTATTTATTTATTTATTTATTTATAGTTTGGATTATAAAATACTTGAAAAATGCATATTTTTGTTCTTCTCTAGATAGCTTGTAAAAGGGAGTTTCAAATTTAAAAAATGAATCAATTTTTATTTATAGCCAAGGACTACTATCTAAAATAATAATTTAAATAATATTGTATTTTTTACCTGAGAAAAAAATGACAGCTTCCATTTTGTGAAATGGTATAGAATTAATGTTTTAGAAAGAAAGTAAATATAAGTATGATACATAGTTATGAAAATAACAAGTGGTGCCTAAGGATAATACAGCCACAGAGTAGACTATGTAGACTAATTTGTACATATTTCTAGTTTTGTTTGACACTAGGGAAGTTCCATATCTGGAAAAACCACATTTTAAAAGCATATAGCCGTCATGCTTGTCATTTATTATGATTGTGTAAGCCTACTGACCTTCATGTTTAGAAGTTTCAAGAGGTCTGTGGAAAATGAAACCAGTTTGGTGGATGCTGACGGATAAATTGTGTGTTACATTAGAGGCTATACTTTGAGTTTTGTTTCTTATCTTTTTGAAGGGTACCAAAGTTGTTAATGTGGTGGCCTGCATGGCATAAAAATTTGAATATCTTATATACTTAAATCAATTAGTTGGCATATTAAACATGCACTTCTGTAAAAAGCTGATTATAGCTACACAAGTATTACAAATTAACTTTAAATAGTATAGCAGGCAAAAAATCCATCAATTCGTCTCTGTGAAAAAGGGGGCTTAATTTCACCAAAAATAGATATTTCTGCCATCCTGGGAATCAAACCCGATCCCCCTACAAAATAGGTAAACGAGCTACCAAATAAATATATATTTAGGAGACTTTTTTAAATGGTTATGTCTAGCTTTTATTAAATTATTTACTATATAGGCTATGTATTAGTAAAATAAAACTCCATCGGTGGTCCCAAGGTATAAGGTGTTAGTCTTGTGGAATGTGTGTCTGGTCACAAGAACTGATGAGGTTTAAATCCTTGCTGGTGCCCTAGATATCACAAATGTAATTTTCCCATTTTCTCTCTACAATAAATTGTGAACATTTTTCTTCAAACCTCCTTTCTCATCCCCATTTCTTAGATTAGTTCGTTGCTATACAACATTATTAAATTTAACAGTTATAAAATTATTTTAAAATTATATTTTTATGTTAATGTCCGCATAAAATTATATCTAGATAAATTGAACTAATTTGTATTTTTAAATATCAATTCCAGAATATAATTTAAATTTAATTTTTTTCCATGTTTTGAATTTAGTTTAAAGCAAAGTCACCAATTGATTGATTTGGCGCATAGAAGATTGAGATCCAATTAGTACTTCTATATTAAAAAAAATAGTTTCATAACAGTCAAAAAAAAAAAGTAGAACCTTCTCTTTGAAACATCTAGTTTTAATTTTGAAGCGTCGTGAAGATGATAAATCAATTATACCTTTTGTTTGGAAGGGGGGGGTGGGGAGTAGAAGAGGTTCAATAGACTTGTCTCTTTCATGAAGTTATCTGACCTTCTGTACAAAAACTACAAGGGTCATATGCTTTCCTCTTATATTTCACATTTTGTATTTTTTTTGTTTTGTCTTTTGGTTGGCTGTCGACAACAAGCGGCTTCTTAAGAATTGTCAGACAAGTCACAAATATTATTCCTTCGTGCAGAAGGATTAAGAGTTTAAGAATAAATAAAAAAAAGAAGGCAGGATAGAATAAATCAAGTCACGCTAATTCTAAATGTCTCGTAATACCTGTCAGAAATAGCGAGTATGTAATATATAACAGTTACTTACATTTTATTAAAAATAAAACACATCAAGGTTTGACAAGACAAGCATTAGATTCAAGGCAGATTAGGAAGGAATTAAATTGGTCTATATAAAAGTATAACATTAATCGGAACACTCGGAAAGATGTTTTATTTAAGTCCAAATGTTGGTTTTATTTACAAAATTAGTTTTATAAAATTCGTACTAAAAGTCTTGACTAGTTTTTGATTGGTATTTTTTCTAAACATGAAAAAGTTTTTAACGATATTTTGTTTCTTATATAAAAACTGAATTTTTTATTTACAAAATGTGTTTAAAGATAAGATAAAATAATTTATGTTTAGACTCGTGTATCGGTTCATTAATTTATTATGATTCAAATCAATTTAACCTTCAGTAGTTTAAATATAACTGAGGGCACCACTTACTTGAAGGGAAATATCATTGCGTGGTAGTATTTTTTTATTAAAATATTGGTTCTAAAATTCCAAAACCATTAAAAAAAATTCAATCATCCTAAAATGTTATGTTTTTACGCTATTAAAAAAATTGCTTTTTGCCTAAGAAATTAATGTTTTTAACCGTTTACTTTGTTCTCAGTACTGCAACATTTCTCGTGAAATGATATTGAAAATAAACTAATCTAAACATTCAAATTATTATTGTTATAAAACCTAAAATGTAGAGTTGTTAATTTTATAGATAATATTCTGAAAATTGAAAAATGACACCTGGACACGGGAATCGAACCCGGGACTTCTGGCTTAGTACGCCAATGCTCTAACCACTGAGCTATCCAGGACTCGTCTCGTGCCCTGGGTCATTCTTCACTGATATTTTTAAGGCGGAGTCAGAATATGATATCTAGTGGAGTAATTCCCTACTAATAAGCATAAATAATAGCTCCGGCTATTAATTCTTAATTATAGGTAATAGTTGATAACTTTTATCTCCAATTTTGCGTAAACTATATTTTGAAATAACATGGAAGAAAATATTGTTGTGCCAACGTTAATATACAGGATGTATTTTAATTAGTGTCGATTGTTCTAGGGGCGTATTACCATCCACCAAACATTAATAAAAGTTCATATAAACATGGCTCTAGAAACACTTAGTTTGTGAAGTAGGTGAAATCTTATTGTTCAATTAATAAGTTTTTACCTTTGTTTATATGAGGTGTTTAACATGCACTTACTGAACCGACTGATTATTTGAACACACGACTTATAGTCCATGAGCCTGGGGGGTTGGTCATTAGCAAAAGGGGAAGGAGGGCTCACTTTGTTTTTTGTGTTCCTTGGAGTGTATTAAGAAGGAAAATGTGTGATAGAGTTGCATAGCTCTCGGCCATCTGTGCAATAGACGCCATTTTACAAAATGGTACCCGACAGACGTAGTGTTTATTTGAAAGCCCTTGAAGACGTTAGTAATTAAGATACAGTGATTTTTATTTTTTTATTTTGAAGCTAATAACATAAGAATATAAGAATATATTAAGAATATAAGAATGTAAGAATCTATTAACAAAGTTTCAATAAGTTAAATATATTGAAAAATATGTACATTCAAATTCAACAGTTAAAAAATGTTGTACTTATTTTTTATGTTTAACAAACTATAGCATGAATACGAATGATATTTTTTTGGGTAAATGTACTCTTAAAGTATAGATAATATATTTAGCTTTAAAATTATATCAACTTTGCTTACTTCTACCTCATAAATAACGCCACAAGTAAGATTTAACGCAAGAGAGTGAAATATGCTAAGTACTGCACACATTCTGTATTACTTAACACTGTTCTGATTTCGTCCTGATAATGTTTCAGTAATTATTTTTTTACCTTTTTGTATTGGTTTTTACTAAATTTTATGTAGGATGAAAGAAGGAGTTTTTTAAGAATTAAGATTGTATTGCGACAATCTAAATTAATGTATACATTTGTTAAATTTTAACTTAATTCAGATACACCTTATATTTTTACTTTCTCTCTATCTTACAGGTAGAGAAAGTATGGTGATCGTCAAAAAAATTGAAATCGAGATTTTGATGAATTTTGACGTTTCATGACTCACTGAATCCGAAAAAGTGGTTTTTGAATTTCCGTCTGTCTGTCTGTCTGTCTGTCTGTACCTCCAACTAGAGCCTAAACTATTTTACCGATTGAGCTGAAACTTGATATCTAGGGTTTTCATAGGGTTTCCCCGAGGGGTTTTTGGAATTGGATATCTACCCCTAAAATTAAGGGTAGTTTACTGAAGGGCAAAAACAGAAAAAGTCGATTTTCTCAAAATCGGCTCTAACGATTTTGATTAAATTTCATTTATAAACATTAATAAATATTCCAAACAAAATGGCTACTCTCAATATTTCGGCAAAATGGCTTTAAGGGCTCCGGTCTGATGCGTAAATTAACATTTTTTATAATAGCTCCGAAACTATTTGAGATATGAAATTACTTAGCATTACAAATATGTATATATATTTATAATACAGATATTTTATCCGAAACATATTTTTATAAAATCAATAACTTTCAATCTATACGCAATTATATGAATTTTTTTAACTTTTTGGACATTAAAGTTTAAGTATTGCGACCGTAAAAAAAAACTAACCTGAAATGTTGATGGATGTCGACGTCTCATGACCCCCCGAACCCTAAAAAATAGTCTTTGCAATGCCGTCTGTCTGTGTGTCTATAAAAACTTAAAATTAAGGGTAGTTTACTGAAGGGCGAAAAGAGAAAAATTTGGTTTTCTCAAAATCTGCTCAAACGATTTTGATTAAAATTCGTATCTAGGCGTTGATTAAGATTATAAATAAACTGGCTATTTTCATTTTCCTATGAAAATGATTTTTAGGGTACTTTACAGAAGCGTTAATTTCCGTATCTCCACAACTATTTGAGAAACTAAACAACTTATCATTGCAAAATTGTAGGACTATTAGAAATAAAAAACTTTTATTTGACATATATTTTTATAAAAGCAACAGTTTCTGAGATATTTGCAAATATATTAATACAATTTTGTGAGCTTTAGTTGTAAACATATACTACTTAAGTCTTAACGCAATAATTCTCCAATGCCATAGAGTAATTAAATATAAGTATCTAAAAAAGTATGTTATTTTTCCTTAAAGCTCTTAGGAGAAATGTTTGCATAGCAATGATCTATCTCCATTTTAGACTCAATAGTCAATATTTACATTTTTTATTGGTCAAAATGTATAAATGAATAATTAAATATCAATGCGATGACTTGAAGATCTGCAACACCTTATAAAATGTTAAAATTTTAACCAGAAATCGAAATTTTAATACGAAGTGTTGACCCTTGTGGAAGACATTAAACTGTTTGAAATGCTCTTAGGTGGACAAAGATGCGCCTCTTTTCTCATTGATTATATATCATTGTATATTATTTTATGCGTGTTCTTATGTGGAGTGGTGATGATACAATGTACATTATTCCGTTCAGAAATCTTACGAGTTTATAGAAAGAGAGAGAAAGTCTGTGCGGTTCGCCGTACCATTTATTATTTTCTAATTAATGATAATACTGATTAAACTAATCTATAATGAAATAAAAACTCTATTCAAGCAGTTTTTCGTTTGAAATATCTTTTCACGGTATATGTTTATGGCAGCTACAAACTTAATAAAAACTCTTCTGTTTCAGGTAAAACACTCAAGACAGAGGGTGCAGCTAAAATAGGATAATTAAATAAAAAGCAGATAAATGGATACTATAAAGAAAAAATGCCTCTGCATTAAAACAGTGTATCATAGATGATTTTTCATGTACTAATCACACAGAAAATTTAATTAGCCCTCAAAAATATTAATCTTGGCTGACGTTGCTAAACGTTACTAAAACTAGAAATCATGTCCCATTGTTAAATTCTGCTAAAAAAATTTAGAAAATAGTGACGTTCCATCTATATTTTATCATAGAAAATGCTTTTGCAGATTTACGATGAAAAAGGACTTGGAGTCACTAAAAAGAAAATCAGAATTAAATTAATTTGATTCAGTAGGAAGTAGAAGCAGGAATATAAATAAAAGATTGAACAGGAAAACATTATTCCATTCTACTGTGTATGACCAGGTGTGTATATTTTGTGAGAAATTCAAACGTCATAAAGGAACATCAATCCAGGAAAAACTGATGGTAGCAACAGAGCTCAAAAATGACAAGAAACTTCATGAATTCGCGACACTTAGAGGTGATACGAAAATCTTAGCAGCAACAAGTAGGGACATAGTGGCCGCAGAAGCACATTACCATTCGTCATGCTATAGAGATTACACAAGGGTTAAATCCAAAATCACTGAAGTTACATTGAACGACGCCAATGACTATTACAAAGATTCAGAAAATTCGGCATTTGAATAGTTATTTCATTACACCAGAACGGAAGTGATTTACGATAAGAAGGTGGTACAGCTCGTTACTGTTTTTGAAAAGCTGACTAGCTATATGAAGGAAAAGGTAACTTTTTATACTAAACACTCAACGAAAACCCATTCTCGGAGGAACATTGAGTTTGAGTTCAGAGATATTCTACACATATTTTCAGACAGTAAAGGAAGATTGTTGGTTGTTCCTGACAGTCTTACTTTGCAAGAAGTCGTTATATAAAATGAAGCTTTGAAGAGTGATCTTGAATTGTGGAAGACAAAATCTGACAACATTAACAACATTTTACATCAGACATCGTCCTACTCAAGAGCAATGATTAAAAAAGAAAAGAAAATCTCTTCATGGACATATCACTCTTCTGATGTTGAATCATTTACAGTACCTAAATATCTACAACGTTTTCTATTAGATTTACTGGATGGCGATCCAGAACAAAGTAAACCATCTGACAGCATAGCGTTATCGGTTGAATCCTTCAGCCAAGACATCGTATATGCAGTTACTCGTGGTCAGCTGAAACCACCCAAGTACGTACTGCCACCTTATACTATAAAGACACTCACTGGGAGTGTTGAGATAATTCGAATATTGAATCGTCTGAGACATGGAATTTCATACACACAGCTAGAAGAAAATGATACAACCTTATGCCTCCAGAAACTTGCTGCTATTGTAGATCATTAAACAATTCTTCCTGCCAACATACAGCCTCGTGTATTTACAACTCTAGCATGGGATAATATAGACAAAATAGAAGAAACTCTAGCTGGAAAAGGTTCTAGCCACAGAGTAAATGGTACTATCATTCAGCCTAATGTATATGGCCCTCATCAACAGAAGTAACCACTTCCTAAGATTTAAAAATCAAAGCAAAGAACTGTTTCAAAAGACAATGAAGAACTTCCCTTTTATATCGCTGGTGAGTGAGCTGGACCCGATTTAACAAGAGAAGCACTTGAAAATACATCTGAATATATGAATGCTGTGGAAATGTCCAAAAATAAAAACTTAGTTTGGGTTGTCACAAGACAAGTAGTTAGTAAAATATATCGAATACCCAGCTGGACCAGATGTAACATTAGTACAAGAAAAGATGTTAGTGTTTCAAAAGATCTTATTGGCTACTTACCAACAACCAATGCTCTATCAAATGAACTTAAGACGTTTTCTGAAATTTTGAATCAATCAGAACTTATAAGAGAGTCACTTCTTTTAGATAAAATAATTGTTGTTATGGATCAAGCCCTTTACTCAAGAGTGGGTGAAATAGTATGGAAATATAAAGAAATATTCAGAAATATTATCCTGCAGTTAGGTACGTTTCACACTATGTGTTCACCTTACAATTATTGGGAAAAATTTCAAGATGCTTGATTGAAGGATATTTGCGTTGAATTGAGTGTACTAGCAGAAGGTTCTACCAAGGGTGTGTGTTTGAAGGTGCACTGTATAATCGTGCTGTAAGAATTCATAAATATATTTATGAAGCTATGATGAGGCTTATTTATATATATAATTTGTTCCATGGGTTCAAGTGGAAAGAAGTGAAAATAAAAGTGGGCTTAGTTAATTTATTGATAATGTAAAGACTTTAGCTGATAATCTATGCCAAGAAGAAATGGAAACAATTTTAGAAAGCCAAGATTTTGATGAAGTTCATAAGCTTTGGTGTAACTTTTTGGAGCACCTAAGGCATGAAAATGTTGCTTGATCATAACTCTGGATGTCTTTTATGGATATAGTATAACATGTATTACTAGTTTTTCTGTTAGCTGCTAAAGAAGGAGACTGGAATTTACACCTCTCAGCCATATGCTCAATGATTTCTTGGTATTTTGCGTATTATAAATTGAATCATAGCCGGTATCTAACTGTATATCATGCTCAAATGATAGTGGTCCTAGAAGAACATTTAGAATTATGTAATCATTTTATCAATGGATATTTTTCAGTTCAGACATCAAGTAACAATCCTTTTGGCCGCATTCCAGTAGATCAAACCATCGAAGTAACTGTGAACAAAGATACCCAAACACCAGGTGGTACAACAAGATTTATTTCAAAAGCAGCAGCTGTCAAAATATATTACATCACAGTGGAACATAGAAGTTCATTCCTGACGTTAATGAAAGAATTGGTGCAGGGTAACAATTCCTACAATTTTCGCTCTGAACTTCATAAAACAAGAGTTGAAAAGGATGAAAATGCAGTGTTGGCTTTGGTGGATCTTCTTCAGAGTTGGGTGAATCCCTTTTCTGGAGCTCAGGAATTAATCAGTATATATATATATATACAGTGGTAAAAGCCTCTAGATAAGTTACAACAGATTTAATGGAAGCTTTTGAATTAGTGCAAGAACTGTGTACTGAATTCAAAGCTGAAAGGTTCAACAGTGATCCACCGATCAAGAAATTTCACGAGCCCATAAAAAAGAACAAGTTAAAATTTTTCGGAAGCATGTGAAAGAAGAAAGTAGTTAAATCCAATGGGAGATCTATCGTTTTGAAAGCAGACAGAGCTCTTTTTGGTATAATTATTATCATGGCACAAAGTCGTGATCTTCACATGAAAGATGTACTTTCGTTCCCCCTAGGGCCTTTACCATGGGCCCTAGCAACTCCAGAATGACTTCTTCATAAAACAAACAAAGCCATTCTGGCAAAATATTTACAAAGTAATGTATCTTCTATTGAAGAGCTACTTCAATGTGCTGCCACCATGATAGATGGTATTAATCTCGTTCAGCGTGTGAAAGGCGATCAAAATAATTTTGGTGAAGTGTCAATGTGTCTTTTTAGCATGGTTCTAAGAGAAGGAGGTTTAAGTAACAGAATCTACGTAGTCTTTGACACATAAAAGGGCGTATCCATAAAAAAAAAAAAGCCGTGAAGGAACACTTAGGGGAGAAAATACTGGACTTAGGTCACAAAATATCATTTCTTCTCAAATATACCGCGCCAATGGAGGATATTTCTGAGTAAACAAAGAAATAAATAAAACCTAGTTCACTTTTTAGCTAACGAGTGGCAGAAACCTGATTACACAAGCCAACTTAAAGATAAAGTATTTTATGTAACTTCTAAAGAAAAAAGTTACAGGATTTAATCTTGGAACTCTCAGCCCTTGTCAGATCTTAACAGTAGTCATGAAGAAGCTGACGATCGCTTGCTGTTATGCGCAGCGCATGCTGCTGAAAAAGGCTATCAAGGGGTTATTATTAGCTCAGAAGATACAGATATGTTTCTTATGTGTTTAGTCTTTCAAAGTGTTTTTAGTGCTTCCTTATTTCAAAAATGTGGTTCTAAAGTCTGCATGAGGGTGTTATATATTAGAAAAATAGCTGCATCCATAGGTGAAAATATATGCCAGGCTATTCTAGGAATACATGTGTTCACTGGTTGTGATACTGTCAGTGCACTAGCAGGGAAAGGAAAAGTGAAAGCCTGTAAGATGTGTAAAGATAAAGTTGCAAAAAAAACATTCAAACAAATAGTTTAAAAATGGGAGTTATCTGAGGACTTGAAGGAACAAGTTGAAACTTTCACGATTCAACTTTATGTGACAAAAACACTAACAGTGAAAGTCAATAACTTACGGTATAGCTTATTTTGCGCAAATAAACGGCAAATAGAGAGCCACCAATTGCCACCTTGTCAAGATTGCTTGCGGAAACACATACAGAGGGCTAACTACCAGGCAGCAATAGGGCGAAGATGCCTTGAGAAGGAACCGCAAATCCCTAATCCTATAGGAAAAGGATGGAAATGGGAAAATCGGAATGGAGAACAACACCTAGTTGTGGACTGGATGGAAGGGAAACCTGCACCTGAAGCAGTGCTAGATCTACTCGCCTGTAACTGCGCAATCAATTGCAGGCTACCATCCTGCCTCTCTTTGAAGATTGGCCTCAAATGCACAGATATGTGTAGAATTCTTGATTGTGACAATCAATTGTCCTGTTATAAAAGTGATGATTCATCTGAAATTTCCAATGATGATGATGATGATGATGATAGTGACAACGTAGAAAATTTTGATAGTGATGCGTGATAAAAAAAAAGATTTACGGTATAAATTAAATATATGTATATTTTAGAAAATATATATTTTCTAGAAACTAAAGTTTTTTTTTATTTTAAAGAAAAAGAAATTAAACTTTTTTACATAACATCAGAACAAATAAGTTAAATGTATCACCTATTTATGTGTAACATGTTTATGTGAAGAATAATTATTTAAATGAATAATTGTTTGATATAATACAAGACTGCGCGGTGCTTTGCATTTGTGACTTCTATTAAATCTTGTTTGTGACGTTATTTATGACGTAAAAGTAAGCAAAGTTGTTGTAATTTTAAATCTGAATATATTATCTATACTTTTAGAGTACATTCAATCTAAAAAGAATAATTCGTATTCATGCTATAGTGTGTTAAACATTAAAAAATATGTACAACTTTTCTTAGCTTTTGTCTTTGAATTAATATATTTTTCAATCTATTTAACTTAACGAAACTTTGTTAATATATTCTTATAGCCAATGTTATTAGTTTGAAAAAAAAAAATATTCACTCTATCTTAATTACTAACGTCTCTGAGGGCATTCAAATTAAACACTTCGTCTGTCGGACGCCATTTTGTAAAATGGTGTCTATTACAGAAATGGCCGAGAGTTATGCAAGGCTATCACACATTTTTCTTCTTAACACACTTCAAGGAACACAAAAAAAAACATAGTGAGCCCTCCTCCCCCATTTTGGTAATGAACACCCATTTTTAGACACCAGGCTCATGCACTACTATAAAAAAAAATCTATAGCGGATACAACATCCAGGCTCTAGCCATTAATTCATCACTGAGAAACGGAAAACCCACATTTCACCAATGATAATTTCTTCAGCCATGCTAGAAATTGAGCCCGGGACCTTTAGCTCAGAAGACAGACACGCTCTCGACTGAGTTAAGGTGTTGGACAATCAATAAGAAATCCAACAAAATAAATAATACAATTCAACAAGACAAAGATTAACAGAAACAAACAAAAAACACAATATAAAACATTTGTTTACTTAATTTGATAAAAACGGTATCTAGCTTCGATGCATCCTGCCTGAGCCTGTGTTCCATATTTTGTCGTTTTCTGTTGAATACACCTGAGGTGTTACGTATCTGCTCACATACATTTTAAGGGTACGCTCTGTTAAAACCTCAGCTTAAGGTACAGGAGTTGAGTAAACAATGATCTTTAAATGTCCCCAGAAATTAAAAAAATCCAATTGAGTTTAAATCTGGTGATCAAACAGGCCATTTAATGGTTACATAGTCCAATCCATTTTTTAGGAAAACCTTTAATAACTCAAAAACTAGGCGTTTCTAGATTATTATTATTATTATTATTATTATTATTATTATTATTATTATTATACATTATTATTAAATACACTTTATGTAATGTTTGGTAGATGAGAATATGCCCTTGAATATTTATTTTATATTTATATAGGCCAACTGATTATATCAGCACATAAGAATTTTTATGAGTGGGAGCGAAAAAGACTACATATTTTTCCCGGAAAGTTACTTTCACCTTCCTTTAAAGTGTTCTTTTACATGCCACAATCGTCATGGGACCAGCGGCTTTACTTACCCTCCAATGGAAGTTGTGCTATAGATTTTTATCGCTCAAGAAAAATCCGTCAATCCTGGCTAGGCCTGAACCCACGAACATTTGAGTCCTGCAGCGAGCACTTAGCATCCCAAGACCATCGAGGTAATCTACACTATGTAGAAACCTTAACAGAAAATGATTGTCAAAATAGTGACGTTGCGTTTTATTGTTCAATTAGAGTGAAAGAGAAAAATAAGGAACAGAAAGAAAGATTGAGAATGAAAGACAAACGAAGAATGAGATACTTTTCGGTAGAAGCAGAGAGAAAGAGGAAGATATTCGGAGAAGGAGGGGCGGTAAATGTCATAAAAAGGTAGGACAGAGGGGAAAAGAGCTGAAGTAGGCCTAGTTAGTAATGTGTGACTTGAAAATGAACCATATAAATAAAATTGGCAATTGTAATAAATAATTGATTGCAATGTAGATGTAATGTACATGTATATATATATATAGGCGTATGTATATAATTATGCATAAGTATCCATGTACATCAATACATGGATATAAATGTACAGTATATATAAAAGTATATATGTGTACAGATAAACGTATCTATACATATGAATTTATATATACATGTATATAATAAACGTATATGCCTATATCATTATATATAAACGCCCATATAGGCCTATATATATATATATACACCTACATTTGGCAAGCCTGACGCTTTAGGCTGTGTAACTTCTGGTTTAGGTAACTTCGAAACGAATAAACTTAGGAAGTTTAAAATCTTGATCCATACTATTACTTAGGAAAAAGATAATGGCAAAAAAGTTTATTTTTTTAACCTTTACATAATAGTAGCTTCTGAGGATAGTTTTTTCCTAAACAATTTCTTACTCTTCCCCCTGGAATATGAGGGTCCATTTCTTCTAAGTCCTAAATTCACTTGGACATCAGTGGTTTTGGGGTTATGTTTTCGCCTCAGGACTTGATGTTCGTGGGTTAAATCTCATCCGGGATTGACGAATTTCTCATGAGCGATAAATATCCGTAGCACAACTTCCTTTGGAAGGGAAGTAAAACCGTTGGTACCATGTCGATTGGGGAATGCAAAGGAACCCTCGATGGTATGTGAAAATACCTTTTTCCGGTAAAATTGTTAGAATTTTTCGCTCTCGCTCATAGAAATTCTCGTATGCCATCTAATCAGTTATATAGAGTGCACGTTAAATACCTGAAATAAATAAAAATCTATCTCTTTCATTCTCAGTTCAGTTGTGTAATTATTAAACATGCGTTGCAGAAAAAATAATACAGTTAAGAGTGTCGGACAGTTACGTGAACTAAGTCCAATCAAAATAAAATATAGACTTGTTAGCTAATATCTTTGAATTTAATAATCCTCATATTTCTCGTATGATTTGTCAAGGCAATCTCAATGCAAGAAC
Source organism: Timema bartmani (assembly GCA_902151455.1). Taxonomy (NCBI): domain Eukaryota; kingdom Metazoa; phylum Arthropoda; class Insecta; order Phasmatodea; family Timematidae; genus Timema; species Timema bartmani. The sequence goes on from CABFWB010000780.1 coordinate 199,932, forward strand.
AAAGATATACAACAATACTGTATTCAAAGATTTAGGTCATTGTTGGTTAATTGGATGTCCTAACCTACTACACATCAACGGACCTTATTGACAAAGTCGATAGAATATAAGAATGAGTGATTGGTGAACTAGTGGTATCTAGTTTTAATGCAAAGAACTACGTAAGATGTGCCACCTATTGGGTAGCGCTGAAAGCTTTTGTTGAGATGCTGTCATGTAATAGAAATGTTTACCTAAAGTCCATTCAGCGTAGGAGTGGTGGTAACTGACAGCTAATAGAAGATTTTTATTGCAAACATTGGTGGAATTTCACTAAAGTTAACCTATGTGGAAATAATTATTGTTTTCATAGTCATATTAGACTATCAATCAAAAGTGTTGATAAACACTTAAATACTTCCTTAAGGATTACTATATAATTTGGTTTTTCGTAACTAATAGAAAAAATAGACAATATTAATACAACTATTAGGTTTTTTGATTATTGGTTATGGCAATTAGAGATATTATAGTGCATGAAATAATAAATTGAAAAGTATTGTATTCTCACTTGTGTCATCTAATAGCTAGTCACCAATATGCATAGATCTTTTAATAAATTAAAGAAATCACAACAAAAAATATTAGTTTCAAAATAAAACCTTTTATTTTGAAAACACATAAGCATAAGCACAACTAAAAGCCTTTTGTAAAACGTCATATATCGCCCTTATTTCATTCAGAGTACCATCTTGATATTTGAAAAGAAGGCGGACTTTTAGAAGGTTTCCTTTGTAAATCTTTTTTAGTGAAGCATTGACGTCACTTCCACAAAAGAAACACCCAAACGGCTAATTTCATAATTTCGTATGTAGGCCTAATTAATGTAAAAACTCTTAAAAGAATTTTTTTTATAAAAAAATAGTTTGGGGTGAAAGTTTTGGTTTCCAAACATTACAGAAGCTCAACACATTGTATTGCTGATCATTAAGGCTTGGCGAATGGATGTATATATGAGATTAGCTCTGGTATCTTTGTTAGCTGTCAGCTACTCCCACTCCCACGCTAGATAGCCTATAACTAACTAGGTATGCCCTGGTTTCTTTTTAAAGTAACAATTTTCTACTATTGAATTGGGAAATTGAACGTACACTTTCTGTGTCAACTGATAATTTATCATTGCCCAGTTTTGATCTTATTTTTTTTAAATAAATTCATTATAGCAGTCTAAATATATTGTTTAAGTTTTATTATAATTTTACGTAAGCTAAAAACTTTTTATTTAGGCCTAGTCATATTAGTTTTATTAATACTTTTCAAAAGATTGTAAAAATTAAGTTCGAAAACTTGTGTTTAAATAGAGATGGAATCAATCGAATAAAATTTAATTTAAAAAAATTGGGGGAGAAATCAATACTCGCTGATGTAGAATATTAATGACTAGTAGACTATGAACGATTATAAACAATTTTGTGTGGTAAAACCTTTTTTACCAAATAGAAAGCTTCAAATTATTTTAAATATATTTTGTAAGTGTAAGTGCTGAAAAAATCCCCCATTACAGAAACATTTTGGTGAACCCCTTGGAAGATTTCGCGAACCCCCGAGGGGTAGACCGCTGGTCCAGAAAATGTATATTAGACTATTTTTAGGATATTTAAATTGACCTTGTGGGCATCTCTTACTTAATAAGACTTAAATAAAATGCACACATCGTTATTTATTAACTGTACAGCAAATGTTTTTTATAGGTACTTCCCGTAGCATAACAAAAATACTCCAAACTTGTGGTCGATCTATCTATGACTTTAGTCCCTAGGACTAACCAAAATAAAAAAAACAATGAGCATCCAGTTTAAACGGGATATCGTTTAATCTTCGAGTTATGTTTGCATGAAATACTTGATACACGCATTGAAATAATTTTTTACTTAAAATTAATTAAAGAAACTATACCACACAGTAGTGTTTGAAATGGTGTGTTCTGTTGTTTCTGAAATATGTTCTTATTTTAAAGACAGTGTTGATATATTTCTAGATCTTTCAATACACCATATTAATATAATGTACTAGCTTGCATTACAATGTTTTAAAACTTCTTCGGAAAAAAAAATTAAAAAATAAAGATATCTGCTAAAACACGTCCTTAAGAAACTTTTTAAACCTACCTTACGGACAGTGCGCGGCTTACGTAGGTAATACAACTCGAACAAGGCAGATTTATAAAGTTTTAATTAGAAGATTGTGGAATTGAGACCTTTGAAACTCTTTACCCTAGTTAAAAAAAATACAACAAAATATAAATATTATTATTTTAAAATGTAAAATCTATTTGATTTATAATAATGTGTTTATTTTCAAACGAATAATGCAGATAAAAACGCTTAAAGGCGATTAGAGTTATAGCGTAATCTTATACCTAGAATCCTGACTAATCAGCCCTAATATATGCTCTTAGCCCTATTAACCTATTTCTTGAATTAATTTTTAATTATATTTAATATATCTATAAAACTTTTCTTGCTGCTCAAACGTGTATCCTTTTTGTCCTTAAACTCCACATAGCTCTTGAACAATTTCAGTCTTTTGGAATAAATAAATAAATAAATAAAAATGTTATCAGGGATGTAAACCATTCATAATCATCACACTTAACACATCTAGTTCTTATCCTGGGTAGTGCAGTTCCAGTTTGTTTTCCGAGGATACCTTTCACCAATAAGCAGTGTCCCTCGGACTAGTGGGCCCAGGTAGTATCCTGGCGACTGCCTTCCCTGAGACATTCTCCCATACCAAACAGCTCGCCTCAGGCTGTTATTCACTAGTGAGCCCAGGTAGCTTCCTGGCGACTGCCTTCCTGGAGACATTCTCCCATACCAAACAGCTCACCTCAGGCTGTTATTTACTAGTGAGCCCAGGTAGCATTCTGGCGACTGCCTTCCTGGAGACATTCTCCCATACCAAACAGTTTACCTCAGGCTGTTATTGACTAGTGAGCCCAGGTAACATCCTGGCGACTGTCTTCCTGGAAATATTCTCCCATACCAAACAGCTCACCTCAGGCTGTTATTGACTAGTGAGCCCAGGTAACATCCTGGCGACTGTCTTCCTGGAAATATTATCCCATACCAAACAGCTCACCTCAGGCTGTTATTGACTAGTGAGCCCATGTAATATCCTGGTGACTGTCTTCCTGGAGACATTCTTCCATACCAAACAGCGCACCTCAGGCTGTTATTGACAAGTGAACCCAGGTAACATCCTGGTGACTGTCTTCCTGGAAATATTCTCCCATACCAAACAGCTCACCTCAGGCTGTTATTAACAAGTGAGCCCAGGTAACATCCTGGTGACTGTCTTCCTGGAAATATTCTCCCATACCAAACAGCTCACCTCAGGCTGTTATTGACTAGTGAGCCCAGGTAGCATCCTGGCGACTGTCTTCCCGGAGACATTATTCCATACCAAACAGCGCACCTCAGGCTCTTATTGACTAGTGAGCCCAGGTAACATCCTGGCGACTGTCTTCCCGGAGACATTCTTCCATACCAAACAGCGCACCTCAGGCTGTTATTGACTAGTGAGCCCAGGTAACATCCTGGCGACTGTCTTCCCGGAGACATTCTCCCATACCAAACAGCGCACCTCAGGCTGTTATTGACTAGTGAGCCCAGGTAGCATCCTGGCGACTGTCTTCCCTGAGACATTCTCCCATACCAAACAGTTCACCTCAGGCTGTTATTGATGCTCTCATTGTTCGTGCCCATTCAACAGCTTGCGGGTTACTACTCAGTAAATCAGCACTAGTACCAGCTCCATGCCAAGCTACCGGAATAGAAGAAATACAGTAAGACAATGAATACTCCCCGATGCCCCTTGAAAGCTTATTACTTCCTCATCAGAAAAACCTCTCCACCCCTTCCTCACGAGGGCTTTGAAATTAGAACCCTGATTTCTCCGTCTCTCAAGCACATCCAGTCTGACGTAGGATTGACGTGTCAGATAACTCAATCACCAATGTGGGCTGTTTAAAATTAATATAACAATCGTCCTTTATTTAATAAAGTTTTATAAAAAAATTATTAGATTCAGGTAAATGAAAATACAATGAGTTTAGAAAATTACAATATGTTATTTTATTGACCTCTAGGTTTTTGTTTAGCAATGATTCGTTTTCATCCACTTCTTCGGTGGTCGTATGGCTTAAGATGTCAATCTCGCAATATACTAAACTGACAATTTTGAGGAGATATGGGTTCAAATCCCAATCGGATGTACTGAGGGTGTATTTTCCTCAATGGTTTTCCACTCTTTCCTCCACACAAATGTGGGTACACTTCCTTGAAATTCAATTTTACTCGTCTCTAACACACTAGCGTAGTTAGTAAATATGCGTATAGAGTTACCATCTTTTACTCACATCAAACAAGATACTGTTTCTGGGCCGACCCTAAGGGTTGTCCATCTCATATTGGTTTATAATTAAACGTCTCCAGAAGATTTTCTTTTCAATCCGTCTTAATACTTGTTCAGGCTATTCGTAAATGTATTAAATAGGGCTACTATACGGTATATTAAAGGTAGAATAGAGGCAGTATAACCTAATTTTGGTGGAGGGAAAGTAGGTAACCAAAAGTAAAAAACTACCTTCATTACATTTGTCTGGGATTCAAACCTTGTCTTCCTTGTTATCAACAAACTGGCCTTAATGAATTTGATATTTAGAACACGTTCCATCCTATGCGGGTGCCCACAGAGCTTACAGGAGATATTTGAAGGTTGTTTTGTATGGGAGAAGAGAGGTATGGAAGGAAAATAGATTAAATTTTAAACTATACACTAACTATTTTAATAGCTAGGTCTAAATAATATTATCTAACCTGTTAAAACGTTAAAATATATTCTCATTGCAATGTAAGATATCATAAATCTCTACATTTTCCCCTTCAATGCCGGTGCCACCAAAAACTAATTTGTGTATGGATCTAATCGTGGAACAATTAGGTTTCAAATCATAAATCAAAAGGTCTGTAAAAATATGATTTAGGATTATTACCGCAGTCGGACTAGATCTCAGGTTCGTCTAGACTTGTTTACCAGTAATTGATAAATTTTGGTTCTAATCTAGGCGAGATATTATGGATGTGGTTTTATTTCAGTAGTTAAGTCACACTCCATTCACGCCAAAAAGGGTGAATTTCCTCTCAACTTTAACTTCTTAATTTTAATAATATAAGTAATGTTATTAATTGCCTACAGATCCGACAGAAGAATATAAGTTTATTAATAGTTTATGTTTGATGGTCAATGTTTCATATTTTATCTTCCTAATTTTGAAAAACGAATAGTGCAAAGTTTTGGATAAAATTTTCAAATGCTTAACTAAATTCCTTCAAAAACTTAAAACTCTTTCCTTTTTAATGAGAAAAACTTTGGATCTAAACTTAAATAATTCTTTGAATATTTTTGAAAAATATTTGAATTGATTATTTTAAGAATATCTGGGAAAAATAAAATTCAATTTAAAGTGAATTTAAGTCCGACAAGTTTTATTAGATTGACATGAAAAACAATAAATATGTAATGTAAACCTAATATACATACACAATAGTTAAAAGATATTTGTAAAAGATTTGGTAATATTAATTACAAGCTATGCTACAATTTAATTAAGAATGTGTTAGAAGTTATAACAACAATCTAAAAATTAGTTACATTTTAAAATAATAGACATTTGAGTCATAATTACGATTAAAACTAGATTGTAAAATCAAAGAATAATGTGACCATGCGTATATTGAATATTAATATGTTATTCTTGAGAATTGATAGAAATATGTTTTTAATTTTGAAAAATAAAAATTTAATTCATTTCTTAGCTGTTCCTTGAATCCTGGCTGAAAATGCTGCACAGTTTGACATTATAACATGTTAGCCTCCAGATAGATTTATAAGTCCAAAAATTACCCTTTTTGATATTATTTGGGGGAGGGGATACTTCTCTCACTGCAAGTCCCAGACCTCCCTTATAACGCCACTGGCTTTGACATCAACATGGAGCTGGGAAGACTGAAAAATGTATTATTGTTCACATCAAGGCTTCCCCATTTTCAGTGATAAATTTGCGGCCATAGGACTGGCTGTTGTGTCGCTTATAGAACTATTCTAGTTTTTAAGTCTTCTACTGATTCCATTTAGTTCCGAAAGAGCCCAAATAAGATAAAAAGTAACAAACCATTTATTTTTACGGAAAAAGAAGGTACAAGCAATTAATAATTACACTTATTATTTGATACATTCACGACACTTCATTGGTATATTATTTAATAGAAATATGTCGTGACCCTCGTTAATAGAAGTGAAATGTAGGCTACAGGGTACCTTGTCAACTCTTTGGGCCCTCCATTTTTGTTTTTTTTCTAAACCTGTTATTTGGCGTCGACTCAAGCTAGTTATAGGAGGAAATAGGGTCAAGTTGGACTAGAGGGGGGGAATCGAAACACCTCGGGGGCCAATATGTTGAGGGCGAAGGCGCAGCTTCATGTATGGGTGTGGTTTGTTCGCTCCACTCAACATATCCACATCCAGTCCACCTACAAGTCAGCAATTTCTCCGATGATGAAAGGTTATATCTTTTGCATAACGACATTTTTTAAAGTCTCACCCCCCACTTCACCTCTCTTTAGTCTGAGGTTGTAGAAAGTGTGGATTACGTTTTATAGTACCGAGATTGATACCATAATCACTGCTACGGTGTAAAAGATAGCGTACTGTGGGCTCTTGAAGATTTTTGTTTTATGACACCACATACTCGAAGGGAAACATCCCCACATCCTCATAACTGCGCGTTGATGAAAAGCTAGTTTTATTTTTCCATATTTAATTTATTTTTATTTTTAAGTATATATCTAGCTAGTTTTATTTTTCAATTTCTAATTTAAAAAATGTACACATCTTAATTTTTTTTTAATTGATACCTGTTGATAAGTTTATAAGTCGTGTGCTGATATAAGTAGTCGGTTCAGAAAGTGCATGTTAAATACCTCAAATAAATAATGAATAAATAAATTAAAAATATTTGTGTTTTATTTTACGTTTCTAGATATACTTAGTTAAATGATCCATCCAACCTTTAAATAGTTTTAGTCATTTGATTTTTATTTTTTTATCATACTATATTACATACAAATCTATCCATCAACTTTCTTCCCCCTAAAAAATAGTAAATAAACAATAATCTATTGGCTGCCTTAAATAATAATAATTTATAATATACTAATGACAGTTATGGTTCCCGCATTTGTAGGCACATGTCTCAAACTTCAGGTAAATTTGGCATTGTTTACTCAAGACCAGGAGGTTGGGTCTCAAATCCCGACCAGGTATAATGAGAGGGTTTTTTTCCTAAATGGTGCATGACTCTCCCTTCAGGCAAATACGTTTATATTTCTTCTCAAATCTACCTTCTTCATCCATAGCCGAGTAGTGTTATTGAAATACGCATAGCTCAACGGGTCGTAGGATGTGGTATGACTATAATACTGTATTATCTTGGCCCAGGTGGGAGTCAAACGGTCAAAGCTTGGTCGGGAGCACTAGGAGTGTCTTCCAAATGTAACTTATTACTGGTTTTCTCATCCATTCTCCACTATAATGCGTGCACGTACTCTAAATTAATCCCCTATCTTTAGAGTCAAGTAGTTAACCGTCCCATTATACATTTAAATGAGGGGGGTGGAAACGAGCTAAAACGTTATTCAAAATATCCAAATAACAAATAAATAATGATTTGTCCTTGAACACTTTTAAAAACTTAGATTTTCTTTGTTTTATTTTAAAGTAACTAAACTTTACAACAGCTTAACAACAAGCTTAACAACAGTATATATTATCCATAAACTTATTTACGTCATGGTACAGTCTTCATGCTAATATATTGAGAGTAATTAGCTAAAACTGCTAAATGCTTACTTTTTTTAAATAAGCCATGATACAAATAATATAAGCCAAATATAAATGATAATACCCATGCAAATATTTATCTTGATTTTATTTGTACAGGCTGTTTCCAAGGGGAGGTGGGGGTATAAAGTTTGCACTTTCCTAAATAAACGGATTATATAATCACACTTTGGCCATTAAATTCCACAGCGGGAAAGAGGAAATCCTAATCTCACAAATAACTTGGCAACGCCAGGAATTAAAAAAANAGCTCAGGATATTTTTCAAAATGTGTAGATTAATACTTTTAAACCCTGGGTCACTAATACTGAATACTGAAAGTTTGTGAAGGTTGAACCAAACTTTAGAATAAAATAAACCATTAATATCGATTATATTCATTAGTCGTACCGTTACAATGTTAGAAATAATTAAAAGACCCGTAATAAAAAGAAACGAAAAGAAAGGGAGTACCAAAACATTAACACAACAATGTATTCCAACATTGATGGTCATGTAGAAAGTTTATTTAACAACTAGAGTAATAAAAGATTACTTACTATTTCCGGCTCTCCACGCTCCACAAAGCGGGAGTACTCAAAAATATAGATTTATTAGGATTAGACAACGCGTAAAATATATATTAAAGTGATCCAATAAAATGATTTGTATTTTCAAAGACAGCATTCTAAAATCCCTTCTTGTTGGAGCCAGAGAAGAGACAACTAGCATTTAAATGCTATACAATAACGGCTTTGGCTATGATTTTTAATATTCGTGTTATTGAGCCATGTAATAGATGTTGGTCTATGAAATGTAGTGAAATATTCAATCAAATATATAGGATATTGTATAATAAAACAAAGAGTTAAGACAAAATTAGGAATTGTGATAAATACTCTTAATTGGCCATGATGATTTGCATTGTGGTCATATTTTACGTTCAAAAATTTTTGCAACAGACTTGATCAAAACATGTTTATTTAATCCTACATTTCTAATTTTATTAATATATTTTACGATTGTTGGGGATTATATCAGTTAATAAAATAGGTTCTTTATGAGGGACTATCCCCAAAAAATCGAAGGTGGACTTTCACCATACTTTACAACCTATATGTAATTAATCCCTCAGCTATTAGTGAGTTATTGGTCTCTTGTTGCAGAGAGGGAGTGGATAAAAATATGCCTTCTAGTATAAATAATTATACTAAAGGTGTTTTGACTCAACTGACATCACAGCTACAGATAAATGTTGGTATTGTCGGGTGCAAGTGTGTTATCAGAGTGCGCATGGTCTAGAAGTAAAAAGGTGTTTGAAAATGCAATGCATCAGATTATATCAATATCGCAAATAGATCTTAGTCACGTTTGGCCCAAGGCACAGACAAATAATATACCCAGACACTCAGCTTCCAAGTTAAAATGGTTGAGCTCCTTTTGGCAGCTTGAGTCCTTCAACACCAGGATCGCTGCGGTTAGTCCTATCATCATCCAGCAGTGACACTAGCGATGCTTGAGTCCTTCAACACTAGGATCGCTGCGGTTAATCCTATCATCACCCAACAATGACACTAGCGAGGCCCAGTGTTGAAGGACTCAAGCTACCAAAAGTAGCGCAGTCAAACCCCCGTAAGGTTGAAAGTATGTTTCTTACTTGTCTGTATTATTGTATCACTGTAGTTACTATTATTATTATTATTATTATTATTATTATCATCATCATCATCATCATCATTATCATTATCATTATCATTATTATTATTATTGTTATTATTATTATTATTATTATTATTATTATTATTATTATTATATATTATTATTATTATTATTACTAGTAAAAAAACCAGTGAAAGTTTATGTGCCTTATCTGACGTTACATCAACTGATAAACGTTGGTTACGCTCAGAGCAGGATGATTGTCTGAATATTCGAAGTCCAGGAATATTAATTATGCGCAAGTACAGGTCCTCAAATGATATACAAACCACAATTAATTGTCGGTCCCATCCAGAGCAGTGGCGAAGTCTCAACTGACGTCAAACCCAAAGGTAAGTGTTTGTAATGTCTAGCGCAGGAGATATGTTTGAGAATACGCAACATAAGATATTATAATACTTGGATGCTTATGAGGTTAGATTTATTATTTATTAAATTTACACAAAATATGAAAATTATTAAAGTAGAAAGGATCTCATGAATTTGAAATTTGAAATTTTTAACAGCTCAACAACACAGCTAAAATGATATAAAACAAATTACAAACACTACATACAAAGACAATGTATGAGGTTTAATAATAAGGAAGAATTTTGTAATATAATTATGAAAGTTCTTAACTAGAAATGTTTTGACACAAAAATGAAGAATATATGTATATTTAATTAATTTTATTGGATTGTATAGGACAATTATACACGAACCAATAAAATTTGTTTGCTAAAAAATTATTAGTGATACATATAACATATTATTATTTTAATCAAACCAATTAATAAAAAAGTAGTATGGAAGATGTTTATAGCAAAATTATTTTAATTATAAAATAATTCAGTATAAATTGAGTCAGTATAAATTAGTTTAGCCAGCAATGAGGGCTGCTTTACACCGGAGGTAACATTGTTGAAAACGCTTGTTATTAGCAATGTTTTAAAAAAAGAAATTAAAAATGGTCCCATATAATGTTATTAACTTTTATTAACAACAGTTGTAAGGATATTATATAAATGGAAAATATTTATACAAACATTTTATTCTTGCGTAATTAAAAAGCCAAATATTTATGAGTTGAAGAATAACATCCCTTGCTCCTTGGAAGCCAGATGCTTGTGACCAACTAGTAGTTTATGCCCAAACATTTAGACCTCAGGGATCTTGGGGTAAAGTTTTCGCCTCAGGACCCGATGTTCATTGGTTCAAATCCCAGCTGGGGTCAACAGATTTTTCTTGAGCGATAAGAATTCGTAACACAGCCACCTACGGAGGGAAGTAAAGCCGTTGGTAAGAAAACTTACTTTATCTTGGTATATCTCTACCTTTAGAGTCAGTAGATAAGCCTCCTTTCTTGTAATATTTTGGCCACCATTTCGAAAAGTTATACACATCTTCATTCTAAACTAGTTTCACAATGAATCGACTGTTCTTCGCAGCATGAACCATCAGTTCCACGCAGAGGTGGATCCAGATCATTTTCATATGGTGGTCATAATTATAAATACCGGTAAGCCATTTAATAATTTCTCATTCATATTTGATCTTAAATATGTTTTAAGCCGTGGTCATTCTCTTCAAATTTTTTGAATCAGATAGTTTTTATAAACTATTTGGAGTGGCCCTCCTTCAACAAGAATTTTTTTTAAATTATTCACTCTAGAAGCTATGAGTAGTCTTTATCTTGATTTTTTAAAATTAGATTCTTTTATAAGCCATTTGAAGTGTCCTTCAACCAGAAATTTTTGAAATTTGTATGCCCCTCGAAGCTATTTAGAGTAATCCTCACCTTAATTTTTTACGATGGTTAGATACCTCTAGAAAATAATCTTTGAAGTGTTCTTCCACAGACGAAATTTTGAAAATTGAATTATTTCAGAAACTAGGCTATATGTGGTGGTCCTCGCCTGAAAATTGTTCAAAATGACATGCATCTAGAAGCTATTTGGAGTTGTCCTCTGAGTTTTTCTGCCAGTTAGATGCCTCTAGTCTATTAGTTATTTAAAGCGGTCTTCTCCGGCAAATTTTTGACAATTGAATGCATCTAGAAGTCATTTAGAGTTTGATTTAAGGCCATCTTTCTTCTTCATATTCGATAATATCAGAGGATTTGAAATACATCTAGGGGGTAATTTATTCCAGTGAGTGAGGGGCAAATTATTTCCAGGGTGGCAGAGTCCCCCACAGTTCCTGCTGACCACACATATTCTATATTCGGTATTCGTGGATGAACTGCTTTCAGGCGATTATTAGTATTCTTTGACTTGTGTTAGTCTACCCTCTCTATGCAGAACATTGTTTGTTACTTGCTATGCACGACAAATACTCTTACGTAAAAATAAATATTTTTTCCACACTTGCCTGAGACATGTCGAAAATGTAATAATCTTGGACACGTAAAAAGACACAAAATTGTATAATTAATCTGTGTTGTATTTTATTTCTAAAATTTGGAATTTCATTTGGTTTGTTTTATTAATTTTCTAACTTTCATAGGGGGATCAACTGACCCTTTGACACCCCCCNTTTTAACTTTTAAAGGGGGGTCAACCCGCCCTTTTGCCCCCCCCCCCCCCCCGACTCCACACCTGGTACCAAGTAATCTTTCACTGTATATAAATGCGATCAAATCTTCTCACAACACGTTTAGTTACAGACAAGTCTATATCCCACGAATTAAAAGAGTGACCTCTAAGAAGAGAGATATATTTGAATAGCTGAGATCCCTTAGTGTTCACCAAAGCAGTGCAGAGCCTAATATTGTAGCGGTTTTTGTTCTGTCCCACGTATCTGTCGGAAAAGAAGCCTAGTTCTGTCAAAATGTCGGTTTAGTTTTCCTTTATATAATCTAGTAGGAATTAACAAACTTAATTTTCTCCTTTCTTAGCTATGCCTTCGTACTGTAGATAACAGAATGTTTTGACTTCATATTATTAACACAAAATACATTTACCCACAGCTGCCTTAAGTAGAACACATCTTAAACTGTAATAGTTGGAAGGGGCAGATTCTGCATCAAGTCAAACAAAACCCAGGCCTAGTACAGTTTTGTCTGTTATATAATCTTATGCAGTTTTCTTCATTTCAGGAAAAACCTTTTGCTTCGACGCTGATGAACCACTTAAATTATTCATTAGTTACTCACCAAACAGGGTCATTTGGTGAAGAACTTCTTATTTTTATTTTCAATTCTTCATATGTCACATATGTGTCAACCTGAGAACGTCCAAAATAATGCTGAAAGTTCTCCCTTAAGTACTTAGCATAGTACTTATAGCTGACTCTCGATTCTGGGTTTTACTATGGGTGCCATTAGATTAATATAATATAGATATTATAATATTTATATCATAAAATACTTATAATTTTTAGAATGAACGTGAGGCTGTAAAACGCATACCTTCAAGATTCGCCAGTTTTCTTGGCGACTACAACTTGATCAGAATATTTCATATACTCAATATCCTTCTCTCATGAACTTTTTATTTGATTGCACTTATAATGGTAGGTGTGTTTTACTCCTTTCTTTATACTTGTTTTATCTGAAAGAGATGTACATGTTTCATTTTATAGGCGGCTTCATTCCAGGAACAAAGCCATTTATTTACTGCCACCTGAAATGGTGGTGCCACTGCTCCCAAATGAATCGCTGGAATGCATTCCTTTCTACACATTAATATCCACCTACGTTGTATAAATCCATGTCATTATCTCATTTTTGCATTTTTTTAATAAAGCCCTTTCTAAAATTAGTGATACAAATATTTGCCATAATATAGATAAAATGAAATATGTAAATTATTTATCAATTGAGATTCACTAAGAAGCCTACTCAATTTCAATTCAATGCTTCTTATTACCCATCTGTACTATCCACACACATACACTAATGGGGTTAGATACGTTTAAGGTAAAAAAAATATAACCAAAATATCCGTATTTAAATGTAAGAGCAGCTAAAAAACCATTTAGGTGAAACCCACCTCAATACATTCAGCTAGGATCCGAATACGGACCTTCCCACCATTTGCTAGCCAGACTAGACAAGACTTACGCCTTTTCCCACATTAACACTGATGCTTATCCTATTTAATTGAGCTAATGATATCAATCCGTAAGCTAGACTTGTTAACCTTACCACTCGAATATTCTAGGCTCTCCCAATGATAGGTCTGGGTTTTGGGTATATGATCTTACCAAGAACAAAGTTTGGACAACTGACTACTGTCCGGGAGATCAAGATACCTATCTTGTTTTCGTGACGTGACCTTGAGGGTACTTGTTTTCGAGTGGTTGGACAGACTGGTTCCTCATACGTTGCTAGAAAAGGTTCCGAAAAGGGGCGTTGCCTCAAGTGTTATTGTTTGCCTAATATAATTCCCGGAAAGTTTTTTTATTGCTAACGTTATGTCACGTACAATATGGTATCAACGATAGTAGGATTGATTTAATTGTTTAGGTGTTGGGTTTAGAAAGCTTACGTTAAGGGTGCCGTTTGCTCGTAGGGAAGTATTATCCTGATTTAGTATTTATGCTGATCTGCTTTATAGTTTCAAACCCACTAAAGCAATTCTGAGCTATCTTAGAACTGTCTATAACTTTACATGTTTGAGGAAGGTAAGTTACTTGTTTCTAAACATTTACTCTGGTCCCATGGCTTCGACATTTACAGTGAAACGTAACTTAGAATAAGTTTAATACACCTTTTAATAAACTTACTGCAAACTTAAAACTAAAGGTTTTTAAACCTATAAAAACATGTTGATACCTTTCACCTTCACTAAGATGTAAACCATATTTTGAAATAACAAATCACCTCTTAAATAACGCGGGATTTTATCAAGGGTATGGTATATCAAGTTTTGGTGCTCATGTAGGCAGGCCCCCTTAAACACCACAGTTAAAAAAGAAATGATTGCGTTGCTACATGGGTTCCTTTTTTTTAGAAAGTTATTTTATAAGTTTAAGGGTCCTATTAGCTCAGTCATACTCGCATCGGTGGGCACCTGGCCTAAATGCTAGTTCAGCTCCTCTAATTTGAAAGGATGGCTTGGTGTACCAAGGGTATTTTTCACTCTCTCTCTCTCTCTCTCTTTCTCTCTCTGTTCATACAAACGTAGATACATTTCCTCTAAAACTCTACCTTCCTCATCCCTACTATTTAGTTTAAATATACGGATAGCTTGGGTGAGTAGTAATATGCGCCGCACACAAAATCAACAGCAGAGTTGATGAATATTGTTGTTATTATTTTATTATTAATATTAATATTAATATTATTATTATTATTATTATTATTATTATTATTATTAGTACCGCGTCTTACTACCCGTTCGGGTTGTACGCACTAACGCTAATGTGTAATGGTAGGGTGATTGTGAGATGAAATGGAAGACCTACAGTTTAACGTGGGATCCGAACCACGGTGGAGGCCTGGCATTCCACACATTCACAAGATGTGATTAATACACGTCTTGTCAGAGGTGAAGGAAGGGTTTGGCAATCAGATCAGGATTGAACCCCGGACTCCCAGTACAGAAGTCTGACACCTTACCCCTAGACCGCCAGGTCACCTTTGAGGCATATTGATTGATTGATTTATCAAACTAGTGTAATAATTTCACAAACGCAAGCTTTAATAATCTGATAAATATGTTAAGTGGTACCTTACCACCCCTCTACCCCCTCCCCTATGGTTGGTCGAAAAATGCAAGAGGCCTGATTGGGGGAACTAGTTGGTTCGTTTCAAAATAGAGTTTCACCGGTAATACCATTTATGTATGCACTTAAAAGTACGTAGAACCTGTTCGTATGAATCAAAAGTAATTGCTTCATTAATAAACTGGAGTAATAGAAGTTGTTGGAAATGTGTTTTCATGTCTAGACTCTTGTCTGGCTCTTTGCTGACTCCTTGTAATAATGGTTTGTGTTTGGAACCTTGCCGAGTGCACTAAGGCTGGTTCTACCAAAAGATGATTTTTTAAATATCTATTTAGTTCATTATTTAAAATTAAGTTCCTTAGTACTATAGGAAATAAGTTTTATTTAAAACTTAAAATGTTCCATTATTTTATTTTCCATTCATCTACGTATATATGCACATTGTATTGAGCAACACGTTTTGCCTACCCCTGTTAGTTAATAGTGGAATGACCGAGAAGTACTACATGCTTGTGTGTCTGTTACGTAAAATATTCACGATATGCCCATAAATAAGGAATGAATATGCCCTTCGCTTAAAAGATCTGCAATATACCAATATATGTAAAATATATGATGTTTATAAATTCAGCAGCTTAAAATATGTTCAACGTTATACCTAAGTCTATGAAAAAAATATGACACAACATTAACATCCATGCCATGCCTGAAATGTTACATTGAATGACAAAACCAAATTATTTTAGTTTCAAAGACTTTCGATTATTATCAAGAAGCTACAAATAAAATTAAAGCGTAAAAGCTTAGGGTAAAAATATGTATGTATGAAACTTTGAGCAAGAGTGCTTTACCCTTATTTTAGTAGGAAACTTGTTTGGTAAGAATCAAATAACCAAAGCTATTATATTGGTTTTAGTGAGGACTTACTCGTATCTGGATGTCATATTCTGAAAATTGAAAAATTACACATGGACACGGGAATCGAAAGTTCCCTGGTTCGATTCCCGTGCCCAGGTGTCATTTTTCAATTCTCAGCATAGTTTAGTAAGGCTTTATTTCGTACTAGAATCCTACTGTGTAGTCGAATTTTGGTAGGATTAAAGGCGTTCTACAACAAACTTCTCCTTACCATTCTGGAAGGCTTTTAAACTATATATAGTGGGATTATTACCAAAATTATGGTATAGCTATCAATGACCTAAATCATCTAAAATTCTAAATTATAATCAAAGGATGAATACTAATGTATCAAATCTTCTGGAAGCCATATTGTTAAGGGGGAGATAACGTTTTAATGAATAAGCACCAAACTCTGAACTTATGTTTCAAATATCACCTCCTCCCAAATCCCCTTATTTTTGCAGTACCGTTACGGTGCATGTATTAAAGTGAAGAAACCAGTATATATAGGCAGCTCAGGAGACACCCGAGTGCGGCGGTCTAGTGGATGCAAAATAATACAAGGGAGCGCATGCCGACCTGTCACACTTGTCTGTCTGTTGGGCTGCCTATCTCAGTTCGTGCTCGGCGTTTGTGTTACACCGCCATTTTTTTATTTATATTGTTACTAGGTAGGCATTATATGGTATACAGGGAGAGTGTTTGGAGACTCATAGCCCAAACTGCACATATAGTTTGTTTGGACTAAAAGTAACACAAAAGCCCTGTTCACTTTCATCCGCAAATCTATGCCAATACCATTAAATTGTGTTCAAAATTTCGGCGTTCAGCACCGAGAGACCACAGCTATTCAAGCATGCGTATACACCAGGTTGCATATGAGCTAGGCGCGTGACACTGCACACCTCTGCATCTTGGGGAACGGCAGCAGATCATACCATAGTTAATAGTAAACAACACACCAGTTCATCTAGAAATGAGAATACGTTATTAAGGTCATCATTAATGGTCCTACATCACAGAAAGTGCTTGTCATTATTACATGTGAGGTGCCGTGTCCCTAACTCCTATGCACTTGTACACGCGTGCTTGACAGTTTTACTTTCCCGGCGCTGTACGCCGAAACTTTGAACACAATTTAAATATATTCTTCATCCTCATTATTTTATTGTAAATATGTAATATCTTGGACAAACAATAATATGTAGTGCTTAAAAAACTTGATACAGTCTCATTATTTATGAATGTCAGTCTGTTTGAAAATAAATACTGTGACTCCATTCATTTTATTACCATACACTGCAATAAAGGTGCACCCATATTTCTTGAATTCATTAGATTTTAAGGCCAGTATTTTGGAAACTTTCTATGAAGAGTACGGGTCGTAAAACACACTCCCCACCCGAAATTTTCTTGAGGAACCTTCTAGTAGCTTTGTTAAACCTAAGGGGAGAAGGTAAGAGGTATTTTTATTTTATTTTTATTGCATGTAACGCCAAGGCTACCCGTAGTGGTGGGCACGTGGGCTAGATCGTCAACCTCACCTGGTCTGGTTTTCCAGTGAAGGGTAAATTGAGCTCAAATCTCGGCTGAGTGTACCGGGCCGTTTTTTACATGAATGTTTTCCCACTCGCTCCATTCAAATACAGGTACAGTTCCTTTTAATTATATATTCTACAACCCTATAAATATGGTGACGAATAGTAAGACGTGTGGTGAGTTTAAGGGAAACACAGATTTTCTCCGAAAGATGATGTAAAAAAAAGTTAAAAGAAAGAATCTCAAAACTGGCAATTTTTATTCCCAGCATCTCAGGTAAGACTCAAACACTCAGAGACGAGATAGTTCTGATACTTTTATCCGTGAACGGCGTATTATTACCAGTCCACGTTGTCTGCATATTAATAGACTACTGATGATTAACATATAATTTACGTAGAGTGTACATGAATTTGCATATAGGGATAAGGGTAACTCATTTAGCAAAAAATAATATTCGGCTGGGACTTTGGATACAACATCTAGACTCAGACTATACGAGACTGACGCTTTAGTCTGCATTCCCACCGATACTTGACTTTGTAATTCACACTAGGTAAGGCCCCTGTGGCTAAGAGACTCACCACCCCTCCCCTACAGTGCTAAAAGCCGGCGTAGTAATTTTATAAGAACAAATCAAGAACTCCCGTAAAATAAAGCCGACAGGACTCTAAGCAGAACAGAGGTGGGTGAAGAGAGGATAGGGAGGGGAGGTTCTACCGGTCAACGGGGACACGCCCGTTATAAGATTCCAGCACACACGTGTTCTTAAGTACGAACATGTACACATAAATATACGTGATAAATGTTAGTATATGTCTATATTATATTCTAAGTAGGACTCCGGGTTGGTAAATCAATTCTCGCAACTCTAAACACGGATATAAGAACTATTTTAATATTGTTTGTCGTAAACAAGTCACGGATATTAAAATTATTTGTGTTGTAAGAATAGAATAGTAAAGTAATATTGTGGCGTAATATAAAAACACAGGATTGTTTGTCTTACTACCTTTCTGGTATATCCCTATTTAATTACACTAAAAGGGTGTGACACCGTTTTTGGCAATAATTAAATATAAATGTTTAAAACTTAGGAGAAGGGGGCTCTTTATGGTGCAGGTGTCTGGTGGCACGTTTTAAAGGGTAACGCCTAAGTATGTGATATCAAAATACAATAATCTATAGCTACAGGCATCGGCGACGATAGAATTATCAGGATCTTTTATTTTAATATAATATTTCTAAATGTTTCTATAGACGAAAATATTGATTTTATCCTCTGTATCCTTAGGATTTTTTTACTTATTTAATTACTTACTCTTTGGCATTAGGAACTCGAAATTTCACTGCCGCACTTAAAAAAGCTAGCCACCTATCCTTATATTAAGCTAGTTCTATCCATTCCATCTCATTATACCCTATCACTTTCAGCTCCATTATAATATTATACTCCCACCTGCGTTTAGGTCTTCCCAATCGTCGCTTCCCATTGGGTTTGCCAGTCAGTACCCTAAACAAGGTTATAGAATCCCCCATTCACCCTGCATGTCCTGCACACCGTAATTTACGAGACTTGATTATCCTAACAATGTAATGTGATGAGTACAACGTATGTAGTTCATCATTGTGTAACCTCCTCTCTTCCCCATTAGCCTCATCCCTTTTTGGACCAAATAACTTCCCAAGTCCCTTGTTTTCGACCAACCTAAATTTGTTTTCGTCATGTTAGGTAAGAGACTATATTTTACACCCATAGAGAACAACCGGTAAAATTATTTGTTTGTATAATATGAGTTTTACATTCCTGGAAAGCAGGCGAGATTACAACAGCTAACTGACCGAGTAGAATAAAAGTATGCACTTCCCGACTGTATTATTTTCCTAATTTTCAATCTAATACCATTATTGCTAGTTATAATTGTTCCTAAATATCTAAACTCATTAACCCTGTCAAATGATATGTTGTTCACAGTAATCTCTAAATTTTCGTTCTCAATATGTGTTCTCTGTGTGATCATATACTTAGTCTTTACAGCGCTCACTTTTAAACCTATTTCCTTACTAGCCTCTAATAAAATATCTCCATTTCTAGCAACAACTTATTTACTAGTACCCAACAAAGCTAAATCATCTGCTTACCCTAATAGCTGAAATGTACCATTTAATCACAAGACTTCGTTACTCAATTGCATTACCCTAATAGCATACTCTTAGGCTAGATTAAAAAGTAATGGGGAAATTGCATCTCCCATTTTATAATTCGAATGTATCTGCTAAGTGACACCCAACTCATACTCTGCCATGTGTATCAGTCAACCATACCTCAATTAGCTTGACAATTTGTAATTATCTAGTAATAATAAATAAAACTTTGAGTTATAGTGTAATTCTTCATATCCCGTATATTTATTGGCTCCATACCAACTGTTACCCGATTAACGGTTGAGTCTTACTGAGGTGAAATGTAAACATACCAAGTGGGTCTAAAGCAGATATTAACTAGGTCCGAAAAATTACACAAATTATAAAGGTTGGCTATAAAACGAATTTTAAGTATATTTGGAATGTTAAGGATAAAAATAAATGGCTTAAATTGTGATTGTTCATGGCTATGAACCATAACCAGAAAGTGTACTAAATATACAGAAACTAAACAATACATTGAAACGCAAAGAAACGGAAAATCCAAATAATACGCCTTATAAACTTTTACACCGTGAACGCCAAATAAATCATCTAAATGAAACATTAACGAGTTATAATCTTCAGTTTACTCACAAAATTATCATTGAGCTAGGTCATTTGTCATGCCTAAATCACCCCAATATTTTACACAATTATATGAAAGTTAATAGAACCTCTCTGTAGAAACAAAAAAATAATAAAGGTTTTTGCTAGTTAGTGACTGTGAAAATAATATTGTGATACTCTCTTGTGAGACTAATTTAAAGCTCTTATCACAATGTCAGAATGTATTTGTTGAGGGGACCTTTAATATTGCGTCCATACTGTTCCAACAAATGTTTATAATTCATGGAATGATGAACGGCGTTGTTTTTTTATATTCCCTGGCAAGTCCACCTTATGTTACTCCAAAACACTCGAGGCTGTGATCTACGAATCTCGAAAACTGGGAGTGATGTTGTGTCGTCTCAGAGCTTATGCAAACTTTGAAAATACTATTCATATTGAAATTTTGCAAGTTTGGCCAAATGTCACTTTAAAATTTTGCAGATTTCACTTAGGTCCAAATTGGTTTAAGAAACCGCAAGTATTGGGATTAAATATAGAGCACAGGGAAAAAAATTCTGACACTATTAACTTCTTACAATTATTTTTGTTTGCTAATTCTTTGACTCAGCCATATTAATTATGTTTACACAGATGTATTAATGTCTGTTCAACACCAAGAACCTCGAGTCAAAGCTACGTTTCTCTTGATTGTTATTTCCCTCTTCCCGTTTGGGCAGAGTGTAATAGAAACTACAAATATCTTTGAGACATTCCATTCGAAGTTAAACTCAATGTTTAATCATCACCATCCCAAAATATTGCTAGTAATAACTGCACCGAAAGAAATACAAAGCGAAGTATATGTCACAATTAATAGTCTTGATAAAGTGTCTCAGAGGAGGAAATTCATTCGAGTGAAAGAACAATTTGTGGAAGAGAAAATGCAACAGTTGATGGCAGAAAACACATCTGTTCCCGATTTCTTTAAATGTGTGCCATGCAAATTTCAGCCAGGTCAATTTTAATATTTTATTGCTCTTAATATTTTTAATTCTTTCAATTTACTTAAACGTTTGTTCCATTATATTTAGGCATGCAGGTGTCTTAATATTCAACTAAATCTAATATTAGTGTTATTAATATTTTTAGCTAGATGTTATTTGGGTCTGCTAGTATTACTGTTTATTTTAATAGTTCGACACCCTTTAATTTCTTGTTTCGTACCCAGTTAGTACAATCGCTACCTGGGAACCAGTTGGAATAAGCACAAAAGTAACCAGGACCGAGTCGGTAGGCAGCGTATTCATTGTTCTGCCAAAATGATAGTAAAGTAATAACAAAGTTTTTTTTAGCGTATGCCACAGTGGTTTTTTCTGCAAGACCTTTCCTAGTCATCTACTGGCAGTGGTGGGTATAAAACCTTCTTCTGGAGTTGAGGCACCATATAGATGTGGTAACTTCCCACTAACGAGATGGTATGGCAATAATTAAGATGATTATGTGATGCCAGTAGAACTATTAAACCTAGCTTATGCCTAATTGACCAGACAATGTAAACCATAGAACTTTAAGGGAAAAATTTCATCTTATTTTATAATTTGATTTTTATAAAACTATTGGCATTTTATAATATCATTCTTTATTTTGCATTATATAAAGTATTAATTAAAACTTATGTTAATCAGTTTTTGTTAAATGCTCTAGTAAAAATATTTTGGTTTAGTTATAATATTCATTAAAATAAGTAAATATATATAAATAAAAAGTAAATTTTAGGGTATCTAAATTTCCTAATACATTTTCGGTATTAAATTACGTAGGTAAATGGCACTTTACGCAAGCGTATGATTGCGTGAGTAAACGTAGAAAGCTTGGCTTAAAAGTGTATACACCTGACGTATAGGCAACCCACCAAACCTTTAAACCTATCTATATACTGTTCTAGGAGTGGCTCCCGCCAAGTCCAGGCATACTGATAAACAACAAACTTGTTGAGACTAGAAGACAAACTTGGCAGACAGACAAGTGATCGACACGAGCAGGACCAAGTGATAGACAAAATTAACTCGATAGGCTGGCTCTCTATCACTTTGTCCTCCTATGTATGAGCTTGTCTATCAATTGGTCCAAGTAGTGTCAGTTACTTGACCCAGTCAAGCTTTCAAATATATTTTAACAGCTTGTCAATCAGTATAGCTGTTTGTATGGTTCCGCTACCGCCCAATACATAGGCAATCCGTACACTCAAGAACTAAGAGCTGTAGCTTGTCTTGTACCAATGATCTCGGCTGTTGCCCTACTCTTGCACCAATTAAGTAGTATTGATCGCTTAACCAGTTTGGGAGTGTTAGGCTGATTTTTCTGTTTGAGTTACAGGTTGCATTCGCAAACCCTTATCCTCGTTGTATGGGGGTGAAATTAATAAAGTGGGACAGGTGAATGAGGCTGTAACAAGTCATGTTAGTTAGATAATATATGAGGTGGAAATCTGTGATTGTGAGTGATTGTGCGTGGTCTAAGGTGTAGGGAGGATTCCCCCCCCCCCCCCC
>CABFWB010000781.1:0-10709 GCA_902151455.1 Timema bartmani
TATCATTTAGAATTTTTTCTAGCTTCCAGCAATTGGGGGATGTGCCCACCAAACCCCCCCTGAAATTATTAGCTGGCTACGACCTTGATTTTGATACTCTGAATACAACATTACAACAGCCAAAACACTGAGTCATCATTTTATTTTTGAAAACATTAGTTCTTATATTTATTAAGGAAATTCTTTAACATTCTCCTAATGTGAAATGAAACTACTCTTAAGCTTTATTGTTACAAGTTAATTTTTATGATTAGTATTTTATATAATTATCACTAACAAATTTTGACAATACATTATTTTGGTATGCATTGGAATATCATTTAAGTTATAAGTCTTCGGTATTTATACAAATTTTGCATGACAAATTTTATAGCTGTATTAAAAGCTCATGTTAAAATGATAATAATAAATAATTTCATGATATCTATGCAATTCATCAATTTGTGTGGTTTTTTTATAAAAATAAATGTTTTTAAACCCGATTATTCAATTCGATTATTAAATAATTGTGGAAAAGTTAATCGATTCACTCGATGCATCGCGAGCCTGAGAATTTGTAGAAATTATTGTTTAGTCCCAAAAAAATAATCGATTAATCGACTATAGTCGCCCATCCCGCTCAATCTTCCTCCGCTTCTCACCGCGCTTGTTATTGCTGAATCACTAGGATTTTTTGTGTATCGATTTATCTTTAATCCTCCCCGGTTTAGATTATATAAATTATACAGACAGAAAATGTACTAATGTATTCAGAACGATGGATAACAATAAATATACGCAAATTTCTATATGCCAGCGAATTAGCACTACAATAGTAAGAACTATAGAAAAATGTTTCTACAGGTCAGTGGTTCTGATTGGCCAAATTAAGTGTGCTTTTAATAATTTATGATGGAATTGTGGTAAATTGAGGAGAAAAGCCAGTGTTTGACAGATGCTGAGTGTTGTTCACGGCGGAATTGTTTGAATTTTATTCATGCTCCCGATTTGATGCTTCATAATAAAGAATCACAAAAACAATTTAAAATCATCTATCACCACTAGCTTTAGTCACACCAGTTATTTCTCTATTCAGGCGGACTGTCTCATTTCACGAAATGATATGTTCACTAGCTGGTGTGACTAGAGTTAGATTTATAGGCTATGATAAAAGGCTTTCGACACTTCCAAAAGTAACAAACAATTTCCTTAGGCCTATAGGCCATATTCACATGTCAAGTCATGATCTACAGCTGTCACTTTTGATGCATAATATCATTTCAATAAAATAACACAAACAGTATTGTAGAGTGCTATTTTTGTTGATAAAATAGGATATGTTCTTTTTCCTTAACCCTCCTAAAAATAAAGGCTATTTAAGAAAAACATGTTTCCGTTTATAGTAATCTTTAAAAATATTTGTAGGCGTATTTAGTTATAAGTTATAGTGCATTCGTTTTTTTCAAACTTATACAATACCACAAAATTCACTTAAACTGTCTTTCATATTTCTCTGCATCATGTTGATATGTGATTAGCAAACATCTTCATAACTTTTGTATCATACCCTTGCCACATTCCTTTGACATGTTTAAATATTGATTTAAAATTGTGTTTACCATACTGAAATGCTAATTTTCTAAGATAGGATTATTAGTCGAACTTCAGGTTGCAGCTCCTTCCATAGTCAGATGTTGGCTTGAAAAATAAAATACATTTTACTACACATATGGGGTGACCTGGTGGTCCAGGGGTAAGGTGTCAAACTTCTCTGCTGAGGGTCCGGGGCTCAATCCTCGGTCCCGGCACAGATTTATCTGGTTACCAAACCCTTCCTTCACCTCTGACAAGACGTGTATTAATCACAACTTGTGAATGTGTGGAATGCCAGGCCTCCACCGTGGTTCGGATCTTACGTTAAACTGTAGGTCCTCCATTTCATCTCACAATTACCCTACCATTACATATTAGCGTAAGTGCGTGCAACCCGAATGGGTAGTAAGACGCAGTGTTAATAATAATAATAATAATAATAATAATATACATATGCCAGGATAAAAACCCAGATACTCTTTTTTCCTAATCTTTTATAAGACAATTTTTATGATTTAAAATATACTCTGGATAGTGCAATCTCAGGAAAAGAAAAAATCACTTTATAAAATACATTTGTCATCTCAGAATTTTACTCAAATAAAATTGGTGCTGTGAAATCATGGTCAGCAACAATAGGTTAACCTGCTTTGGTTGTCGGATTGTTGAAGGCACAACTTTTGCAATAGACTGGACTATTGTTGACGGGGGGGATTTGAGTTTGAATCCTTGTCAGATGTAGCCAACTGAGAGGGGTTATTCCTAAGTGGCACTTTACCTCCACACATATGTGGATACACTTCCTCTAAATTTGATCTTCCTCATCCCTAACAATTATTTTTAGTAAATACGTATACAACCCAAACGGGTAGTAAGATGCAGTGCTAAAAAACAACTGCAAGCACTGTGGCAATGACAAGAAGATAAAAATACTTGATATAACTAACAAAGTTATTAAATCTATTTTCATTTTTTGACCTCAGCGGTCTTAGGGTAAAATGCTCGCCTCAGGATCCATTGCCTGTGGGTTCAAACCCAGGTGGGGGTCAACAGATTTTTCTTGAGCGATAAAAATCTATGGTACAACTTCCTTCAGAGGGGAAGTAAAGCTGTTGATCCCCTATCATTTGTGAAATATATTTGAAAATACCTTTCCTGGCAAAATTGGTAGGATCTTTTGCTCTCGCTTGTAGAAATTATCATGTGTTGATATAATCAGTAAGTTCAGAACATGCACTTCCTCAAATAACTTTTAAATGAAAATAAATGTTTTCATATTTCACAATATGCTTGATAAATTAATGTCCTACAGCTTTCATGTGTTTCACGTGTCACGGTGTCAATTTATATATAGGCCTAGTTGCCAACATTGACTCTAAAATAAATATATTTATCCTATAGCATATATATATATATATAAAATTTATATGTTCTAAAGATACTTCCTATGTTGTCTAAATTATAGTTAAAATAATACAGGACACACTTCGCTGGCCGCATGGTCTGAGGCATCACTCTCGCAGTAGACTAGATTGCCAAGAACAGAAAGGTTGAGGTTCAAATTTTGGTCTAGTGTAGTGGGGTGGTTTTTCCAAAATGGATCAAAACTTTACATCTATGCAAATGTGGGCTCCTTTAAATATAACCTTAGCACTGCGTCTTACAACCCGTTTGAGTTATACATTTATGTACTAATATTACGCTAATGATTTTAGGGATTATGAAGGTTTTATTTAAGTTATAGGAAGTGTACCCCCATTTCTGTGGAGGAAGAGTGGAAAACTATCTTGTAAAAACCATCCTCGGTACACCCGAATGAGATTTGAACCTCAATCTCTGTCATCGGTGGTCTAGTCTACTGCAATATTAGCACCTTAGACCATGTGGCCACTGAAATGGGTAAATATAACCTTCATAATTCCTAAAACCATCAGCCCAATTATTATATATGCATATAACCCGAATAAGTAGTAAGACGCGGTGCTAATATAATTCTTCATGCTGTCTAAATGCATATTTTCTTGACGTTTATAGCCTCTGTCAGTAGTTTGACATTAATTTTTTTTTTCCCTTTTATATTTTATTTCAGATATGGTTACATTATTGCATGCCATCCTTGGTGGACCATTCTGGGCTGTGTGGTTCTTTCGTTAGTAAGTAGTCTGGGCCTTTTGCGCTTCTACCAAGAGAAACATCCATTGAAGTTGTGGATACCACCCAACTCAGACTTTTCACACGATACTGAATGGCTCATAACACAATTTGGAGAAGGAATTCGCACTCAAGCTGTTCTGGTGACTGCACCAGATGTACTTACACCCCATGTGCTTCAGCAGGTATGAACTTATAAATGAGGGATGAAATTAAAATAACATTTTTATAGGCAGCTATTAAAGTTCTTAGATATACTTTCATGAATACATAAGGTATCATGCAGTCACTTTTGATGTAGATATTATCAACACCCACAGATTTGGAGTCAGTACGCCAAGCCTTCGGCTCAGATTCCTCTATTTTTCTACTGTCCAACTTCAGCTCCTTCATAAATGGCTGCCGATAATCTTTATTAATTAGTAGGGGTGTGCGAATATTCAACATTTTGAATAATTTCAAATAGATAATGGCCAACTATTAGATTTGAAACTTCAAATAGCAAGATCGAATAGTAGTGTCATAAATCTCTTAAAAGTCCTGTCCAGACCAGTATGTTTATGGCAGCATGCAGCAGTTGGTGCAAGACAAGCGGGTAGCCAGATAATCTGGTTACTCAAGAGTTAAAAATATTCTTGTCCTTTGTTCAATAGGAGGGGAGGGGGGAATACCAGTGTTAGCAAAAAGCAAGAGGCTGTGGCCTGCCTCAGGGTTGGAACTAGGGGGAGAAGATATTATAATACTGGTGGAGAGACAAACAGTTGGGATCCACGTGACTCGTGCTCATTCTACAAGTTAAAGTACTTGCAATGAAACCTTTAGAGAAGGATAGAAATAGCAACTCTACCATATTTTATGGTGCGTGAAAATGAAGTGGAAAAGGGAAGGGGGGAGGGGTAGTATTGCAAGGTTAACCATTTGAGTGCGCCTGTCAGTCTGTTGTTAGATAGCCAGACAGGGAGGCGACGAAGAATGAATAGATTTGTTCAAAATTTTGATATTCGATTGAATAAATAACCCTATTCGTACATTCCTATTAATTAGTAATAGCAAATTGATAGCATTAAAATGCTCAAATATAGAATACTTCATGGGGAAGCTTCTTGGACACTGTCAATTTATATTTGAATAAATTTGTAAATCCAAATTACAAATATTAGTCCTAAAGAAATCGGAATTAAAATTATATAATTACCATAGGTATATTGTTGTTAGTATTTTCTAAAATATCCTTCGTGCGAAAATTGGACTGTTTGTTCGATTAGAATATATGTCAGTGGTGAGGCATCAGCATGCAAGGCATACTGTGCGTGCCTAATTATTATTTTAGATGAGTATCAATATACAATTTATTTCTCCGTATCTAGTTGATGTTAGAATTACAGTTTGGTAAGTATTCCTCACCCGCTTCGGTGGCCACATGGCTTAAAGCGTTGCTCTCCCAATAGACTAGACTACCAATGACAGGAAGGGCATGGCTCAATCCCGGTCGGGTGTACCAAGGGTGGGTTTCCTTAAATGGTTTTCCACTCTCTTTCCATTCTAATGCAAATACATTTCTTCTAAATTTAACCTTCCTAATCCCTAACACATGAGCGTAATTAGTACTTATGCGTACAACCCAAACTGGTAGTAAGACACGATGCTAAACAAACAAAGAAAACAAAAAATATTCCTCACATGGTGAAATTTCAAAGGTGTGACTGATATTTAATTGCGAAGAAGGGGATGGTAGACTGAAACGCTGAATATTACTGAAATAATATATATAAAAAAAATAATTCTTGAAAATGTGACATGTAGGTAACATGACTTGATGTGCATTTATTAGGTACCGATACTTTAAATTGTGTTTTTGGTTTCTTCATTACATAGAGAGAAAATCATTTTTCTGGAAGTTATGAAGTGAGAAATTGTCACAACAGCACATTTTTAAATCTAAATTTCCATCACCTTTTCTTTTATCACCTCGTCTTACTACCTGGCCAATTTTTATACATGTATATATGATAATTACTCTAATGGTGAGATCTCTGTAAAAATGATGAGATATATTCACGATAAAGTGAAAAGTGCCATACAGAAATGGAATCAAGTACTTTTTCCTTTGTTAGTTTTTAGATATGATTTACAATGTTTTTGAAAAGCTAAATAAAACAAAACCGTCTTGTTATATGAAATCCTCCTATAAAACGAAATAACACCGATTTTATAAAAAAAAATCTTTAAATAAACACGAAATTAAGAAGAAATTTTGACCATGCTCTAATTAGATTTGTATTTTGTTGTAGCGTAAGCTAATTTTAGGCTACTAAATTGTGAAATATGCAGACAAACTTGACAAAGATTTTTAAAGCAAATACATAAGGTTTCAATAATAAATTTTAATTTTGTATACATTGTCTCAATATGTAAATAATACTTAAACACCTTAGATAACATGTAATTTTGAATAAACACGAAATAACACCGAAAAGTGAGATTTAAAAAACGAAATTTAACTAAAAATAAAACAATTTTTACAGGGCTCTACTAATGGGGTAAGGATGAGGAAGGAAGGATTTTAGAGGTAATATACCCACATTTGCGTGGAAGGAGAGTGAGAAACAATTTAGGGAAAAAATACCTCCAATAGACCCAACCAAGAATCGAACCTCAATCTCCACATCATCAGCAGGCCAGTATAACATGAGAGTGACGCCTTAGAACGTTCAGCCACTGAAGCGGGCTTCCATCACCTGTTACATTTGTGAAACTACAGTTACAGTTATTTTAAGAATATAAATTCCCACTCACCTGCAGTTGAAGTAATTTTATAATATTTAAGTTTTGAAGGATTGACAAAGTTTATGTTGAAGTCCAAAAACATCTACAAAAATTTGTTAGAACAGTTAAAAATGCTAGCCAAACTTTGTGATACTGTTGATATGTAAAATAGCCCTAACTGGCAATAAACTAAACTTAAAATCATTTATCTGGCAAACTATTATGTCTTGAAATATTTTATTATTCGCCAGATATGTTTGCAATGCAGACTTTCAGTATTAAAGTCTCCATTGCTAAAAGCTATGCTCAGTGTAAATACGTATAAGCAAGATAGATATTGATTACATTAAAATATGTAAATAAAAAAAGCTGACTAATACACAAATCTAAACTTGACACATTTCCATACAAATATGTTGTTCATCAAGATTTCTATCTTTATTCACTTTGAATGTTAAAAGTGACTTACAAAAAACCTTAGCCCATAATCACCCACATGTGATTGTATTTTAAACTGTTTTTAAAACCAAGTAGAAAAATTATCAAACTCATGGAGTTATAAAAGGTGATTCATTCAGGACTAAACTACTAAACAACTAAACAATTTAATAGCATTAGGACCTTTACGAGTCGAAATATAACCTAAAACTTTACATTCTTATAAAGTTAAAAAAGTTACATCTACCACAATAAAGGTATTCAGTCCTGAGTGAATCAGCTTTTATTTATCACAGCATCAGTTTAAGGATAAAAAATTGGACTAAAGAAACTACTTTTCAATTATGTTATTAATTTACTTTGTAGTTTCTGATGAAAATCTTCCCCGCCTTGGTGATGTAGTTAGCTAACGTGCTAGTTTCGTGTTGAGCTAGACTGCTGAGGACAGGTAGATTGAGGTTCGAATCTCGGTCGTGTGAACTGGAGGTGGTTTTTCCTAAATGGTTTTTCACACTCCCTCCACGCAAAAGCAGGTTCACTTCCTCTATAGTCAATCTTCCTAATTCCTAACCCACTAGCATAATTAGTACTGTATAACCCCAATGGGTTGTAAAACGCGGTACTAAGTATTATAATTATTATTGAAGAAAACCTTAGTATATTAAAATGTAACGTGATGATAAGAATAATCAGGAGAATATAATTCACTTATAATTTCACTAAGCTAAATTTTATATAATAATTTCATGAAGTTCATGCTGGTGAGCATTGAAACTAGTCAAATATAATTGTGCAACGAAATCAGCTAATATCAAGGAACAATGGATCAAAACTCAGCTTAGTAAACAATAATTCTCAATAATTCATAATCTCTAATTTCAATTTCTTGGATCTTAATAAATTTACTTCACCTTTTTATTTCAGTTAAACATTTTCCAGCATAATCTAACTTTGACTTAATATATAATGGTCAAAATTGTGTACATTATAGTCACACATTTTACTGACTATAACTTTACATTTAATATTTAAATTCGCTAAATACTATATATATATTTATTTAATCACCACATCTTACTACCTGTTAGTGTTATACGTTTATGTACTAATTACGCTGATAGTTTTAGGGATTAGAAAGGTTATATTTATAGAAAGTATACCCACATGTGCTTGGAGGGAGAGTGGAAAGCCATTTTGGAAAAACCATCCTCAGTACACCCGACTGAGATTCAAACCTCGATCTTCCCGTCATTGCCAGTCTAGTTTAACACGAGATTAGCGTGTTAGATCATGAGGCCACCAAAGCGGGTAATAATGTATTATTTTAGTTGTTATAATTTTAACTTGTAATTGTTCTTCCTAATTTTCAAATTTTAAATGTAAATTTCTTAATTTTCATAAGCATATATATTTGTATTTTGTCTTGATAACGTTTTCATACATAATTTATTACTTAAAATACTACTCATATTTTATGACTTTTTCATATATTGCACATATATTACATAGTTTCTTTAATTAGATCAAATTTAATCTGTTCAAATTATAACTGAATTACTGTAAATTTTCCTAACTATTCTTAATGATGTTGCATTGATAATAAAGTATTTAACTAAATATTACTATATTGGAATTAGTTATTTATAATCTTTCTATATGTATAGTTTTGTACCTTTTTCTCATTGTAATTTTACAAAATATGTTTATAATTCTTTTTATAAAATGACGAATGCTATTAACAAACGGTTTTTTTTTCAGTTGGGGGAAATTCATCAACGTGTTGTTAATATTTCCAACTCTGAAGTTTCTTGGGAGGATGTTTGTTTTAGGTAAGTATTTTATCCCCTTTGAAGGGGTAAAGGGGGGGAAGAGGGGTATTCATTTGATTGCTCTCATTTGGAGCAAGGCTACTGGAGCTGCAACAGAACAGTACTTTGCTTATCTGTTTCTATTTTATATTTGACTAAACTAATGAAAAAACAGGTAATAGTACTATAACATTTGTAATGAATGGCAAAAATCATTCATCTCTTACATTTTTGTCTCCGTCCTTGAAAAAAAAGTTTTTGGCTAAAGTAATTCCTTCTATAACGTTGCCCAGCAGAATATTGTTTGATCATAACTTTGTTAATAGTCTTTGAGGATTTTATTTTACTTAATGCTGTCCTAAACTGCCTACAACGTTTTTCAGCTTATCGAATCGCGCACCAAGCTTGAACAATGTGCCAACCGCCTAATTCCCACCTGGTTGATGCAATGAGTCATGCAGGCCATGTATCCCTCTACCTCCCTTTCCAATAATTGGCAGGTGTATCGTCGTGAATATCATTACCCCCTCTTAAGTTCAGGTGCGTGTGTGGTTCATTAACTTATTTATTTGTGTGTCCTCACAGATTTTTAGTTTCACTAAACTATTTTTTTGTTTGATCTGAAATGGTGGGGTCCCCCCCATTCACCACACTGGTTAGGATCCCGCCACGAGATCCCCACTGGGCACCTCAGGGTCAATATCTCGGGAAACCGTACACAATTCCTCCTCCTGTGATGCTGGTGGTCACGCATGGAGAGATCAACTCCTGCCAAGGGTCATAAAAGGTGGGGGTAGGGGGGCCTTTCCCATGCTACCTAATAATGACGGGATCGCTGACTAGTAGAGGTTAGTGACCCCAAAATGTACGCTGAGTGTGCTTGCATGTATGGCTCCGCTCAGAGAATATGGCCATGGGGGCTATAGGAGTCCTGTGACAGGGGGTTTGTTCCCTACTGTGGTCCCAAGGAGTTCAACCATACAGTTCGCCGGTTGGTCTTAGGTGGTGTCAAGTGAAAAGTCTCTGACTTATATGCACAATGCTAGATAGCCTATTTGGCGGGAATCCATAATGTCCGAAATCGTGTCTGAACATCCGTTTAATTCAGCTACAACTCCGGTTGCAAAGAAAAGCAGACAATCATTTAGCCTAGCTTTGAAAATGGACATTATACTGCGTCTCAAATTCATTTAGCGTGGTGAAGACATTGCTGTAGTTGCTGCAACTATGGTTCACACTAAATGTTTCTTGTTTACTATAGCAACAATAGATCTATAAATATATATTTTCACCCCTCATATTGAATTTTCATTTAAAAGATTCCCTGTATAATCTTAGTAAGAAAAATATTAGCAAAATGTTGTTTTGGTTTTTTACAGAATACCAGTTATAGATTTTACATTAAAGCGGAAAAAACGGCAAATAAATGATAATCAAACAAACCCATATGATCAATTGGGAAATGAAGATTTTTTTGATCAATCTGAACCAGATCTTGAGTTTGACCCAAGTGTTATTTTAAGTGAAGATATTTACTGCGCTATTGTAAACAACCTAAGAACTGCCTGCCTTGAAAGAAGTTTATTGGAGTTTTGGGAATATGACCCAGAGGTACTTAAAAAGATAACAAAAGAAGACATCCTAAGTGCATTAAACATCACAACTGACAGGTATAGTTTAATATATATTATAACTACATTATTTTTTTATCATGTGAACTCGATCCATATGTGTTGTTTTTTCAACAATTTTTTTTTTCTGATTTCCCTCTAGATAAATAAAAGTGCAGTTCTTCTTACTTATATTCACTCTTTCCTTATTAATAATAAATAATAAAGTATAAATTAGGGAAGTGACATTTGTACTTAGGGGCTATCCATAAACCACATAAGACTTTTTTCTTAACTTTTTTGACCCTCCCCCTCCCCATGTAACACCAAGTAGACATTTAGCCTGAACCCCTCCTACACCCCC
>CABFWB010000781.1:10947-47989 GCA_902151455.1 Timema bartmani
CGGCACAGATTTATCTGATTGTCAGACCTTTCCTTCACCTCTGAGAAGACGTGTATTAATCACAACTTGTGAATGTGAGGAATGCCAGGCCTTCACCGTGGTTCGGATCCCACGTTAAACTGTAGTTCCTACATTTCATCTCACAATCACCCTACCATTACACATTAGCATAAGTGTGTATAACCTGAATAGGTAGTAAGATTTAATAATAGTAATAATAATAATACATGATTTATGGAGTGGCAAAATTGGTGGTGTAGCTTAACAATTTACACTATTGATACAAGAATTCAAATTTGACTTATTTTGAAACCCGTCTGGATACATTTGTTATTTAAAAAAAAATTTTCCCTTCTTCTCGAGGGGATTGCTAGTGCATTTCCTCTTGCCAACAGTTTCTTCATCCTTAATCCTTAGATTAGATTAATTTGTTTGTGACCATGATGTTAAATACTAAAATAATAACAAAGGATACCTGTATCGGTAGTCACATGTCATTCTCATGTTAGACTGCGTTACCAGTGACGGGAAGATCGTGGCTTGAATACTGGCCGAGAATACTGGGAGAGATCTTTCCTAAATAGTTTCCTATTCTGCTTCCACGCAAATATGGGTATATTTCCTGACAATTCTACTTAACTCATTAGTTTAAATATGCAGATAGCCCTGTCAGGTAGTAATAGTGGCACTATTGTCACCATTCATTGCTTAGTATTTAATAACTAAATAAACACTTTTCCTAAATCCCTATTTCTCTTTCACTGATTGACGCTAGAAACTTAGGAGCTGTACACTTTTTTCAGCCCAGTGTTTGGCCATCCAATGAGCTACACTCATCTCCTTGGAGGAATCAAGAGAAACGAGACAGGCTACATTCTGTCTGCTTCATCGATAATGATGTTTTTCATAGTTCATGTAAATTTTTCGGCTGTTAACATGGAGGAATCTGGCAATGATGCTGGTACAGCTGATTGGGTTTGTTTATTTTCCTTTCGTAATCATTATATAATGCACTAATCTCAGATAGATAATTAGTCATTTAGAAACATTGATATTAAATAAAATAATTACTACTGGATTAAATGTATTTCTTATAATAATTATTTATTGTTTATTTTAATTTATGTAGCATTTAAATTAATTAGATGTAAAATAATTTTGATGAAAAATAGGTACGTAGACCTACTAATACTAATGATAAAATATATTTGGCTATATCATTATAACACAAGATTAAATTATTTGTTTAATATATCAAAGAAAGCTATATAATTAATTCAACACCAAACAACAACTAAAGAATCAACAAACAACAAAAATACTGAAAAGCTACAAAAATAGACATAATTTATTTATTTGAAATACATGATTTTCAATCTGAACTTTAGATGTTATTTATGTATTTGAGATAACAACACATTTTATATCTTTTGATACCATAACTACTACGATCCTTCTTCATTTTGCTCTCATATTTTTACACTGAACACACATGAATCTAGAAAATAGTCATCTGACAGAGAGCCATGGAAAATCAAACTAGTTTTTGTTATCTGAACTGTACTATACCTCCAACAAAATGTGAAATGAAATTGGAAACTTAACCTCAAAATATTATCCAGTTAGTTTGCACTTGATTCTGATGCTGTATGCAAGATTTTGTTCAGTATGGTGTTGGAAGTGTTAAACAGGCATTTTACCCTTCAACAGTAGATTATAGTAAGGGCTGGTGCAGAAGATGGTCAACATCATTCCTTGGGCCTATACCTCAGTTTTAGCTTCTTTGGTGCTGACTGACAGTTCACAGCTGACTTCTGACAGTCAACATTTAGGTATATACCTAAATTTCGACTGTCAGAAGTGACAAATGCTAAAGACATGTTTTTTTGCAGATCATATGGTTCGGCGTAGGGATACATAATTTGGTCTGGTAGCTTTACAAAGCCGTCAGCTGTGAGCTGTCAGTCAGCACCACAGAAGCTAAAACTGAGGTATATGTCCTGTAAATAATGTATTTTTGCTTCAGCAGAAAGAGCCACACTTCACTCGTCTGCATGGAATATAAGATCCCCAATGGATTGCCCAACATGTACACATACCCCCTTTGTCAAACAGTTGAAACAACCACCACCACCACCACCACCATATTGAGAAGAGTTTATCTCTTTTTTCTCTCTCCTGATTTACACATGCATTTTCCCGTGCCTTCTCACAACGGTTCTCTGGGAACTTTGTCTCCAAGATAGTGTTACGGGATTATTTCCCTTGACATGAGTTGATCCTTGGCCTTTGAGGGGAATGTTTTGTTAATGTGTGGTGGATTGTGCGTGACAATGGTCAGCTTGGAGTTTTTCTTTTGAGCCAGATGGAGGGGACTTGTGTTTGGCCATCGATTGAAGGAGCATTGTAGTGTTGAGTTCGTTGATGAGCCAGGTTTGAAATCCGGTCAGTGTATTAGTTGGTTGGAGTGCAACCCAACTAACCCGAGTGTGAGAAGTTCTATTAGAGTCTTGTTTTTATAACATGTGTTATATCATTCTCACACCTTGATGGGAATTCATCATTGTGTCATAAGCTACATTTGTTAAGCAGAGTTTGCTAGTTTTGCAACAACCTGATCATTACTTAATTATTTAACACTTAGCCTGATAACGTCATAATATTACGACGTTTGGAGACTTGGGATTTTTGCGGGAGGCATAATATTACTATGGCTACTTTTCCATGCTTCTTAATGGTATCCGTCATAATATTACTACAGTACGTTATTAGGAACGGTTTATTTAATTATTCTAGTGTATACTTTTGCTAATAGATCACACTGCTTTTTAAAAATACAATCTCTTTGCTATATTATCTTAGGCGTGTTGTCAGTTAAGTTTAAAATCTATGGTTTAGAGATTTGTTTTGTTTACTTCGTAAGTGAAATTGTGTTTGCAGCATAATATTTTTAAACTGTATTAAATATTTATTTTATTAGTAAAGTGACTAGATTATGGAACATTTAACTTCTGAAAAAATATATTATTTAAATGAAAGTGTTGAATGTTTTGATGAGTCAGAATTATTGGATCCCAATTTTGCATCGGAAAATGAATCGGGTTTGTTCAAGAGTAAATTTTATTTGGTTTTATTTGTCACAAATTATTATTGTTATTTATTGTTTGTTTCATTCATATTATCCATGTTTATGAATGTCATACAAGGTAGAAATTTTGTAAACAAACTAAATCTATTAGTTTGGTTATTTTTCTAAATGTCAAAGTAAACAAAACATTTTTGTTTGTGAAAAACTTAAAAAAACAAAGTGTCTTTGAATAAATATAGTAAATTTTTTATAAGAATATAAGTAATTTGAGTAATACATAATGTTAAAGAAGAAATTACAGAGAAAAGTTTCTTAAAAGTACCAATTTTATACTAATAAAATACCTTTATTGGTAAGATTTAGAAAATGTGCATCTTTTTATGAAAAAGAGCCTGCCAGACTGATAAGAATGGTATATAAAGGTTCAGCAGGCAAAGTGTTAATAAACCTTTTTCTAATTGAATTAGGTAATTGATGATTGTGTTGAGTATCTCCCTAACCGAATCATTGTGTAAGCAATGCTTTCATTCAACACCGTTTTTGCCCAATTTTTACAAATGGTTCAGTAATAGTCTCAACAGGTGGTAGGCATCTGAGTTGCCATGATCATGATGAATGGCCCAGCGAAATAAAAGTGGTGCAGGGATTGTGATAATGATGATGATCTTCATTAAATACTCTAATAATAGCGACAGTTCAAATCTCATTCAAGCAAACTTAGAGTAAGTTTCCATGCCATATGCAAATGTGGGTACACTTCCTCTAAACTAAACCTTTCTCACCCCTAACACATTAGCGTAATTTATATATATAAAATTGTATAATCTGATTGGGTAGTAAGATGTGTTAAGGAAAAATAAGTTTGTTCACTCCTCAGATGAAGTGAACAAAAAAAATTAATCCAATTTAACAAATTGTTTGTCTGTAAGAGTAAGCGATGACTTATTTTTGTCCTGGTTAAAAATTCCTATAGCTAGTATAACTATGAGACAGATTTATAGGCATTGAAAAGGCAAAAAAAGGCAGGCAAATAGGCACTAAAAACTAACAAAAATAGGAACATAAATTGGTATTTAAAGTAAAAATAGGCAAATGAATAGGTATTTAAAGTAAAACAGGCACATGAATAAGCATTAAAAAGTAAAAATAGACACATGAATAGGCATTAAAAAGTAAAAACTGGCACAAAAATATCCAATAAAACCCATTTTATTTATTATATATTTTTTATAAACCCACACTTATTATTTCTACAGTTAATACCAAATACTACTAAAGATTTTCATTTGTAAATTTAGTTCTGTTGTCTGAAAAAATGTTATTATACTGCAAGAATCCTCTCTCAGCTTAATATGAAGTCATCAATCAAAACTTCAGACACACTAGCTCTCTTGAATTAAGCTCGACTTCAGGTAGGGATGAAGTTCGTCCTTCTAGAAAGTCTGCATTACTTGCCATCACTTCGGTTAGATTTTTGCTGCAATACTCGTAGAAGTTTGTCGACGATGGCTGTGCCAACCGAGCCAGGAGCCTGCTTCAGGTTTCCTTCTATTCTCAGCATGATGCTCAGAGCTTCCATAAGAGGCAAATTCCTCAACTTTAAATATGTGATTGCTCAAAATCCCCTGCATAAATAATGTACTTTAACACAATTTATCTTTAAGCATTTTCAATTTATTTCAATAAACTTCAAGGGCACTCATATCACTGCATTTTAAATAAATAATATTAAATAATTATGCACATCTAACCAACAACTATACTCCAAAATACACAACTACTGACTGAACTAACTCTACTCTAGGAAGAAGAAAATCTTTGTTGCCAGTCTTTGATGACTATATCAGACCACTGGAGCCAGCGAGTGTTCCTATCTTCTACAAACACCCTCGTGGAATAGACATTTGGCTTCATTTTATAATGGCAGGTACACTATTGGAAGAGAGCTGGTTAGCCTAAGAAGTGAGCTGTAAAGGGCACCAGCAGATGAGACAAAAGGGGATACTGCTTGTCTTTGAGGTGCCAGTGGACGAGGAAATGCAATACTTACTGGGTGTACAAGGCATTTTTATAATCTCATCTACAGGCACTAACATACCCAAATAGGCATTTATTATAGCCAACATAAAATTATCACATTGCTATATTTCTATGGGGTGTCTGTTGGTTTTTAGGGAGTTTTCTGGTAAGTTGTTGTTAAGGGGTGTAGTGAGGGATGTTGGTCTTCTTGGTCTGTTATGAATGTGGCCAGTCCAGTTATGGCTGGGAGGGTGGATGGAGGAGGGGTGGGGGATGGTTAGTGGGAGAGGTATAGTCTATTGGGCATGTGGGTGTTTGTGTGGAGTAGGCTCTTCGTCTGAGGAAGAGGGGTCTTGTCTGAAGATGTCTGCGAAGTCCCAGTTCATCTGGGACCAGGGAATTGTGTTGGAGGGTAGTTGTCTGGGGCCAGAGGGGTGGCTGGAGACTGGGGCTGGAGGTCGGGCATATTGAGGGAAAGGACAAAATGAAGAGGATGAGGGGAGGGGGGAAAAGGGAGTTGGCCGTTGTAGAGTAGCCTGCTTCCATAGGGTTCGCCGTCTTCTTCCCTCCTCTTTTTCCTCTTCCCTTGGAATGGATCATGAAGAGTTGATCTTGATAAGTTCGTTGTCCAGAGGTGCTGTCAGATGGGTGGGAAGCTAAGGCAGTCTGCCAAGGGCGCTACCTTAGAAAGCGGGAAATTGAGGCAGCCGGCAAGATGCGCTACCTCAGCGTAATCAAGAGAATATAAATAGAAAAATAATAGCTTCATTCTATATTCCCGAGACTGCAGGGCTAATGTTTTCAAAAAATAATACAAGTAGTATTCCTTCTCATCATCATAATCATCCTAATAGTACATCAATCGAAAAATCCATTTATCCAAGGATCACCTTTCACTATCCTTGAAAGTTAATAAAGAAAACATAAAAAAACACAGGTAAGTATAAATTCTTACACTCCAAACTAAACACCTAACATGAGATGAAAATACAAGATATAATACATAACAGTTTGAAGAACGTTGGGATCTTAATATAATTATTATTTACAAAAAATAATATATATTTAACATAAATTTCTCCTAAGCTCCAGTGGCGCTATCCCAGGTTGGGTTATTGGCTCCCCCGCGGTGGCTCACATGGTACGAGTAAGCTTGGTCGGTCATCCGCAGATAACACATAACAACATTACCTTACCAATAACCTAAAATAAACTTAAACCTCAAAAGTCAAAAGCCTACATTTTAAGATAAAGGAATAAAAAATGTTTTTAGGGAAAAAATCCGCCCCCTAAATATAATACTTAAGTAGTTAACTCAATCATATTTGTGTTAATAATATAACCAAGCTTAATAATCCTGTAGTTTTTAGTGGCAGAGCAATGGCTTAAAATGGATTTTACTGGAGCAAATATTTCTCTCGAGTCACTTGGCACCTACAGGAGCTGTAAATTGATGCATACTGCACTGGCAGTGGCAGAATTTGAAATACAAATGTGAGGCCATTGCTCATACACACAGCTAAGTGCAGCTTATTAATGTCCCATACATACTTAAACCTTGTTTTATTTTATCAATTTTGAAACAACGAGTCAATTAAAAAGTTCAGAATAAAATATAAGAGTTGTACTGTAGAATACTTGTATGGGCTAGGAGGAGGGAGGTATAGTTTAGAGGAGATGTACGGTCTGCATTTGTGTAGAGGGAGAATGGATAACCATTTAGTAAAAAAACCCTCTTGGTTTACCTGGTCAGGATTTGAACCCCAATTTCCCCATCATCATATCAAGCTAAACCAGACCAGACATGGTTGGATGCCTTAGCACACATGCCCACTGATGCGGGTTTGTTTAAATAATTAAATAATTATACTGTTCTTTGCGACAGGGGGGATTCTAAAGCTTATGTCTTCAATCATTATTTATTTATCTAATACATAAGAAATATTTTGATTTAAATAAATACTTAGCATATTTTAAGGAGAGTTGTAGTCCTATACAACATGACCTGATTTTGTTTTGCATTGCATCTTACTACTCGTTTGCGTTATACACCTATGTACTAATAGCACTAATGTGTTAAGGATTAGGAAGGTTTAATTTAGATGAGGTGCACCTGCATTTAGAGTTTTCTGCACATATCTGAGTGCTGTTAAGTAAGTTTATAATTTCTTTATCACTCACAAATTATTTTTATGAATGTTATGCTAGTATAAAAATAACTCTTTACTCAACTTTATTAAAATACTTAGAAATGCAAATACATAAACTTATCTATCTGCTATTAAACATATTTTGACTGGCTGGTTTTTTGTGCTATTTTCATGCCACATTTTTTGCTATTTTATTGAATTACCAATATAATGCAATTATCTATTCCAGGCCACAGGACCAATATTGGCTTGGGAGAAAATGTTTCTTCAAGTTATGGCAGACATTTCATATGATGATAAAGAGATGAAAATATTCTATGAAGCTGGCCGCAGGTAAAAATATATGTGTAATATCGATAGTTGATAATTAAAACTGCTATGGTATACTAACATTGTTTTCACTGCAAATGACGAGTTTGATTTACAATGTATTGACGTTTTATCATGCTAGATTTTACTAATATTGCTTGGCTGGTTTGCATGCTGATTCTTACTAAATTATTTTTACTTTTAATGAAAACTTTTTTTTGTCTGACTCAGATGATAGTGCATTTTCCTACAGAGCTAAGTGTTTTGATTTTCTATTTAAGTAAAAATGACAACCTGGATATGAGAATCAAACCCGGGACTATTGGCTTTGTGCGCCAATGCTCTACCACTTAGTCATCCTGGTTTGTCTGGTAGCCAGGGCCATCTTTCACTAGTTTTAGTGTATTGAGTCTATAATGTAGTAGCTTATCAGGACTGACCCATCACCATAATTGATCAGTTTTTGATACATATGAATTGTTCTGATTTTGATTACTGACACATTTGAAAAATATTTTATTGATGAAACGGAGTTTCCACTTTTACCGTGATAAATTAACGGCCAAGGGTGTTTTCTAAATTTAAGTTAGCTTTTAAGCTATGTGCTGCTATAATAATTTGGTTTAGAAAGCTCCTGTTAAATACCTTTATTTATAATAATTAAAAAAGAATACTCAATAATCAAACTTATTTTTAAATCCTCTATTCCTAGTTCCAAGACTTTGGTTAAATTCACATGACTTGACCCAATTTTACTATCATTTAGCATTGAATCAACATTGCCGTTTTTTAGTGAGTTGAATAAATGTTCTTTACTTGACTTGAGTAAGTGTTCTCGTTTCTTTTAACACCAAGTCTTACTATCCGTTCGGGCTTTATGCATAAGTTATCTTGTTTAGGCCAAACATGGCTTTTAATAACAAGATCCATACATATATTATTGACTATGCTGGGATCTAATAGGCTTGTTTTTAAAGACTTTGGTTGAAGAATCTTTTTATCAAAATTGATATTTAAGAAATATATCGCAATAGTTAAAAGTATAAATTGTGACCTCTAATGTTAACCTTCAAAAAAGTGAAACTAGCTATTGAAGCACTCTAATATATCTTGTGACCTGTTTTATACCTCACTTCTGCAAAAACTAATAAAATATGTGAAGTTAAATCAAGTATCTTAGTTTAAGTTACATTTTGTTTAACAAGTTCTCAGTGTATTACCCGAATGGGTAGTAAGATGGATAGTTAAATAAAAGACAAGTTCTCATATGAGTGAGCTGAAAGAGTGAAATGATTGAGACACTTTTGGTAAAAGTGGACCTACCACCATCTAGTGTTGCCAAGAAATATTTATATGATGTTTGACTGATCTTAAAATGATTAATAAGTTAGGGTGGCCACATTCAGTGAAAACCTGGAAAGGTCAGTGAATTTAAAACTGCAAGGAAAATCAGGGAAATGTTGGTAAATTTTGTAATCGATCAGGTAAAATTGTGTATTTGGCTTGATTGCATTCTATTTAAACATTGTTTTTATCAAAATGTATGTAACTTATATTTATTTTTGATTGTATCTCAAAAATAATTCTCACAAATTGAGTGTTTAGATTTTTTACAGCGTTATAAATCTCTATATGGGTTTTTGTCAGGGAAATTTGGATTTCTGGATCAGGGAATTTATTTTTGAAATTATGTGGTCATCCTGTAAGACTTTTAAGGGTAATACTATTGGGGGAAGAATCAATAAGGAAATTGCCATTTGGAGACACCTTGGGGTTTGTAATTAAATGACACTTCTATTTGATGATATTTATTTTCTTGATTCTGTTACATGCTGGGTGTTGTGCCAATCAGATTGTTCATCATTCCTCAGCATGTTCAGCATGATCCTCTGCATGTCTGCTTACCACCTGGCTTGCTATATTGAACTCATTAAGAGTATTGAAGAGTGGTTTCTCAGGTCAGAGTCAAACACATTATCTATGCCTTGAAGTCTAGTTTGTCTTATCAAAAACTAAATACAAGGAATAAACACTGCAGCACACCTAGAACATTGTCTGGGCACCTATTTTAAGCAGAATTTCTCTATACATCAATCATATATACACCTTGAAGTTCTCATGAAGACTTTCCATTAATTGCAAGATAATATTTACTAAGAAGCCTGATCCAATTTTATATTACACTCAGGGTTGCCACGCACCTTGAAAACAGGGAAAACCGGGAAAATACAGGGAATTTGTTCATGTCTGGAAAAAACCGTGAAAACACAGGGAATTTCACCAAAAAGCTAGAATTTACTGGAATTTGTTAGTGAATTTGGGCAAGCTCAAAATAGTAGGAATAATATAGACTAAAATTTGTAATGGGAGAACTGAGCAATCTAATTGGAACACGTCTTATTTATGATGATTATGCTTACCAGCACCTCATCAGCTTGAGACAAGTCCTGAGCACAACCGAGACGACTCGTTTGGCAAATGCCGCGCCTTTTAGGCTTCTTCCTTACCCCACCAATACCACAAACGTTTCGTTTCCTCCAACTTTGGCACGTGTTTCTGCTGCCAGTTGAATGAATTCATTCTCTAGATTTTAGTGTTATTTGTCTGTTTAAAAACGATGACTCCTGTCGAAAGAGTTAAGTATCCCAGATATTAGTGTTTATGTAGCATGATGTTTTAAGACTACCCTACCTATCTTGCCATTT
Source organism: Timema bartmani (assembly GCA_902151455.1). Taxonomy (NCBI): domain Eukaryota; kingdom Metazoa; phylum Arthropoda; class Insecta; order Phasmatodea; family Timematidae; genus Timema; species Timema bartmani. Next base: position 21,219 of record CABFWB010000781.1, read on the forward strand.
TGGCTATTTTTAATTTTATAGAATTTGCGCCAAGGTGTCAATATTGTCCGTTTAAATCTTTATGGGTTTTAACCTGTTTACTACAGTCAACTCCCAATTTAGCGAAGGTGGGTTTACCTGGTTGCTGCCATGGCCAGGATAAAAAAATTGAGTATACTGTAAAGTGAAAAGTTTATGAAAATATTACCTCCAGCGTGCTAGTTTGTCATAAAATTAGAATGGTTGTAAAAATGACCGATTGTGTTTGTGTCCGCGCATAGCTACTTTACCTCTCCCACCCCCTATGAAATGGACTAGCCCACTTCTACCACCCTTCTCTCCAAAGTCTCACAGTTCTTTGTTCTCAGATCTTTCCAGTTCAGTGCAGTGTTAAGTATATGCGATACTTCTAAAATATCGTTATTTGAGTATGAAAAAAATAAACGAGAAGTAGATCAATATTTCCCAGTATCGATACTTTCATTTAGCGATAGAAAAATAAAGGCAATAATAAGAAAAGATGAATAAATTTAATAAATGATCGGGAAAATAAAGGAAGTAAAAGGAGAAAAGTAGGTAAATTAAAATCTTTCGATACCGGGTAAAAAATACTGATATTAGTAAAATATCAAAAGCTTGGTATCGAAAGAAAAGTATCGATACTGGTATCGTATCATTCCTAGTGCTAGTTTAGTGTCTCGTAAAAGTGTAAGACATTAAAACTATTTTGAACTCAAAACTTTATATCTAGATATGACCATACCTCAGGACTTTTTTTTATTTTGACCCTAACCCTCAAATTAAAGGTAGTTTACTGATAAGTGATTTTTTTTGAATTCCATATTTTTCGAAAATGGCTCAAAGATTTTGATTAAAATAAATATATATGGACTAATTGACCTCCCAAATAACACCATATATATGTTTTTTCGGTAAAAAAAATCGTTGAGGGCTAGTTTACTGATGAGTGATTTTTTTCAAAAACTTGAAATATTTTAAAATGAGCTTTAACGATTTGGTTCGAAATTGGTATATTGGGCCTTAGGCCTAATAATTGTGTTTGTGGTAAAAAGTTGTTTAAAGGTATTTTACTGATTGATTTTTCAATAATAGTTATTATGATAAATGTATTTATGATTGTGTCGTATAGTTTATTAATCAAGTACTTAATGTATTTGTTAGTTTTCAATGGGTTTGCAGATTTACCATGGAAATTGATATAAAGGGGTTTATTAGCCCTTCATTACCCCGCTAAATTGAGAGTTGACTTTTTTTATTATATTTATTACAATATGGTAGGGATGAGGATGGTAGTTTATTAGAGGAAATGCACCTGAATAAGCGACAAAGATCCCATGTTAATTTTATTATTGTAAATTATGATTCATGATTTGTGTGGGCTACTAAGTCTATACAATACATATACAATAATTAAGATTGGTTAAAATATTTTTTAAATCAAGTAATACATTCTTTTATAAAAAAAATAGATAGGCCCCCTATCACATTTAAAATCAAAATGATATTTTTGGTATTTCCACTTTTTTCCTTCTTTCATTCCATTTAGGGCATACAGCAACTATAATCAATTTTTCCTTCTAGAAAATTTATGTCATTCATTTCTCATCCTTTTTACAAATAATTCTTAAACATGTGTTTATCTTGCACAATAAAAGAAGCCTCCAATGACAAATTACCACTCTTCATTTCTAAAATTTTCTCTAAAACCAAATTTAATGCCTCTATAATTATATTTATAATCTATTAGGTGTCTGGAAAAATGAAAATTTCCTCTGGAAAACCTGGAGAACACAGGGAATTTTGTAATAAGAAAATAGTGGCAACCCTGACACTGCTCCGCGGTTATAACACGGCAAGACAACAGCAAGACAGCCATGCTATGACAAATGATGCAGTTACCCAAACTCTTTCTTTTGTAGCACTGGCAATATAGTAAAATCTTTTCACCTTAGGCGTTTATAGGGAGTTGCTGATGAGGTTGCCATTTGGATGATGAAGGGGGCGGTATCAATGTACATCGCTCCCCCCATTCTGTTTGATGTTTTTAAATTAATTATAATACATTCAAAACAAGAAAGAATCAATGTTTTACTTAACAATATTATTCTTTGAAAAACTTACGTTATCAATTACCTTCAATGCCATATGCCGGCTGAAGGGTACCACTAATCAATAATGTCATCCATGTCCATATCCACAACCAGCCTTTGTTTGATGAATGATACCATGAGGTGTTGTTGCAGAATCTCAAGCCTACATTAGCCAATACCCTTGGAATATCCATCAACACGGCTTATAAAAAAAGTTAGGTACTGGTACTGAATTATTTTGTCATTCACACCTTTACTGTTTTTTACATGGAGATAATTTACTCAAGGAAAAACTAATTTATCATGAATTAAGTTAAATAAAGCAAGTACAATAACATTTCTAAAAAATCATCATTGAGATTGTTAAATAGTAATGTTCTGAAATTAATTGGCAAAAAAAAAATATATAAATCCTTGCTGATGCAATATTTAAAGTAGTAACAGATCATAGAATTAGCTGATAAGCAAAATAATAGTGTAAAATGGCAACAACAAGATAGGAATTATTAAACTCTACACCGTTAAAAGACAAAGTTTTTATGAATGCTTGAAATAAGGGTTATAGGTTATATGAACGGTATTATTATACAAATATTAATAGGTAAATTAGTATGTCAACAATAATGAACTTATTTGTTGAATAGATAAATATACTAGTAAATAGTTTGAAAATAAGTTGACAAGTAAGACATGTTCTGCAATGTTTAAAATAATTAGACATTGACAGTAGAAAGAAGATTAATAAAAAGATTAAAATAGTTGACTAGGTTGTTATTCAAGTACCTTACACATGTAATAAACAAATAACAGTATTGTTAACAAAAACGATCAATTTACCATATCTGATGTGTAGGCATAAAGATAATTATTGTATGTTAAGGTATAGTTATTGTTTATGTGTGGTAACACTGTTTTTCTTTTTAATATAATTTTGTACTGTTGGAATTAATGTGGTGTGAAATTATATCAAATTCAATCTACATCTTGTTATTTAATTTACTACTATCCTGTTATATCATTCACGCCAAATAACAGGTTATGGGCCAAGTAGAAATAACGGGTGGTGAAAAATGGTGGATGGAATAGTGAATTTGAGGAAGTAAGCATGGAAGAGAGGTTAGATTAACACTTGCTATCCAATCTATAACAAGCATTGAAATGGAGGAAGATAAGTACAGAATACCACTATTTGATTGGAATAATTACGATGAATGGAAGTTCAGAATGGAAGTGTTTCTGGACGAGAAGGATGTATTGGCTTATTTAGGGAAGTCACTGATGGAATGGCAGCTCCCATTTACTCACGCGGAGGAAGATAACAAAGATGTTAAAGTAACAAAGGAAAATACATTGTTGGAGATCAAGCAAACAGATAAAAAGTGCAAAAGTTTTATTGTTCAGTGAATTCAAGATAGCCAGCTGGAACATGTGAAGAGCAAAATTACAGCTTACGAGGTTTGGATAGGTTAACAGAAGAGATTCGAAATGAAAGGGACAACCAGTAGGATGGTATTGAATAAGAAACTGCATACTATGAGGTATAGGCCATCTGTTGAAATGTTTAGTGAATACTGTCTCAAGTTTGATAAACTGGTCCGGGAATTGAAGACTGCAGGTGAGCTGTTGGATGAAGAAGGGATTGTAGTAAAGTTCCTATTGACCATGCCTGACGAGTTGGAAGTAGTAGTATCAGGTCTGCAAACGCTTGGGGCTGATAAGATGTCTTCGGAGTTTGTTAGACAGAGAATCGATGAGAAAGAGATTGCTTGGAATGAAAGGAAAGGAGGGAGAACTCATCCAGGGGTTCAACCAATGGCCTTCTGGGGAACCAGGCAAGAGGTAGTGACTGGTACTAAGCCAGGAAACAGTGGATTGCCTGTAAATGCACGTCAGAAGGGCAGGTACCCCTTCAAGTGTCACAATTGTGGAATTCACGGGCACAAGAGACATGAGTGCTGGAAGCCAGGTGGAGGGATGTACAGAAGAGGACCAAGAGGAGGTACAAATATATCAAGAAATGCACACCTTGTTCAAGATGAAGCCGAGAAGAAAAAAATGCCTGCATATAGTTTTTTAGTGTCAGTGAATGAGGGTAATGTGACACAATGGGATCAAGGTAAAAGTGATATGTGGGTTCTCGACTGGGGAGCCACTGATCATCTTGCAATCAAGGATATTCCTGTAGTGAATCGGAGGATGCCAGATAAACCAATGGCGATAGGAGTTGCTAAATCAAAAGTGTTCTAGAGGCAAAGTAAATATGTGATGTATATGCATACACTCAACTGAATGGTAAGCTCAGAAAACTTTCTATTAAGGATGTGTTACTGGTAGAAAACTTGAAGCATAACTTAATCTCGGTACCAAAGTTAGAAATCAAAGGGTATAAGTGTGTGTTTGAGAATGGAAAATGTACTGTTTTAAAGGGGGATAATGTAGTTGGAGTAGGAAATAGAGAAGGCAATCTGTACAAAATGTTGGTGACCATGGTAAATTCTTGTGATGAGGTTAATGCATGTATAATTGAAAATAATGCTAAGTTGTGGCATGCCAGACTAGGCCATATAGGGAATCAGAACCTGTATAAGTTGTCAAAGGTAGTGGATGAAATTGGGGAAATTAAGGAAGGGAGTAAGGAACTGTGTGGAATCTGTATAGAAGGAAAACAAACTGCAGGTTCACATAATCACACTAGAGTAAGGGCAAGGAGACCATCGGAAAGAATTCATAATGATCTGTGTGGACCAATTTCACCTAATACCTATGATGGAAACAATAATATTCTAACCTTAATTGATGATTATACTCATTTTAATGTAGCATTTGGTCTTAAATCAAAAAATGAAATATTGTACTACATAAAATTGTATGAATCTATGGCTACAGCTAGATTTTCCGAAAAAATTGGTAGCTTTAGATGTGACAATGGGCAAGAATATGTTAATCAGGATGTAAACGATTTCTTTGTAGAAAAAGGAATAAAGTATGAGCTAACGATTCCAAGAGTCCCTGAACAAAATGGTGAGGCAGAGCGTATGAATCGCACTATTCTGGACAAGGCAATGTGTATGTTGCTAGGTTCTAAGCTAAGCAAGACTTTTTGGCTTGAAGCGGCTTTGACTGCTGTATACCTTATAAATAGGAGTCCCACTGTAGCATTACCAAATGAGAAACTACCAGCTGAATTGTGGTATGGAAGTAAGCCTAATCTAGGAAAACTGAGGGTATTTGGGTGCATAGCATATGCTTACAAAGTAAAAAATCAGAGAAATGGCAAGTTCGACTCGCATAGTCGGAAGTGTATCATGCTAGGGTATTGCGATAATGGATATAGGTTGTGGTGGACAGAATTGAGAAAAATTATTGTGGCAAGCAGTGTCAAATTTGACGAGACTAGAAACAAGTTTGAGGAAGGGATGTGGGATCATGAATGGAAAAATGTAGAAACTGAAGAATCACATGTAGAAGAAAGAAGGAACATAGATTCAGGAGGGGAACAGGAAGAACTGAGAGGCTTTGAGGAATTAAGTTTTAAGGAACAAGGTCAGGAAGATGAGGAATACAGTAGACGAAGGGTCAGGAAGGTTCCTGAGTATTTAGGGGATTATGTTGTGGGCAAATTAAAGAAAGTATCTTGAGCTGGAAAGGTTAAGGAAAGTGAAGATTTAGTAGTAGTAAGGGGTGGATATGTGGATTCAATGAAAGAACCAGAGGAGCAGGGGAAACCAGAAGGGTTGGTTCCTATGTCCTCAGTAGAGGATGTAAATTTTGCAATGAATGCAAATTTCATTCTGTGAAGGGGTGCCACAAAGTATGGCAGAGTTGTAAGATAGGAGTGACAAAGATTCCTGGATGAGAGTAGTTAATGAGGAAATAAACTCACTATTGGAAAGTGAGACATGGAAAGAGGTCATAAAACCAGAAGGGAAAAGAATTATCTATAATAGATGAGTGTTTACATTGAAACAGGATCAAGATGGAAATTTATATAGATACAAAGCGAGGTTAGTAAAGGGGTGTGCACAGTCGAAAGGATTTGACTATAATAATACTTATGCTCCTGTTGCTAAGCTTACTACTGTAAGAATTCTGTTGTGTCTATCTAACCATGATGGATTACACATCCATCATTTGGAGGTTAAAAATGCTTTTTTTGCATGGGGTTGTAAAGGAAGAAATCTTTATGTATCGACCTGAGGGAATGGTTCTCAAGTTAAAGAAAACATTATATGGCCTAAAACAAGCACCAAAAGAATGGAATTCCAGATTTGATGTGTAATGTGAAGTCCCTTGGTTTCAAACAGTCAGGCTGATAAGTGTCTGTATGTGTATCGGAAAGATAGGAATGTTGTGTATCTGCTACTTTATGTTGATGACTTTATAATTGTTAGTAGTTCTATGGATAAGCTTGAAGAACTAAAAGAGAAATTCATGACTGAATTTAAGATGCGAGACTTTAAGAATGTTAAGTATTTTTTGGGCTTAAAGATAGAATGGAGAGGACAGACAATGTATTTGAGTCAGGCTAGCTATTTGACAAAATTATTTACCAAATTTCAGATGGAGCATTGTAAACCAGTGCAAACACCTCTAGAGTTGCAACAAAATCAAGATGTCACAAAGGATTTGATTATTGGTGTAAAACCTTACAGGGAATTAATTGGCGGTCTTAATTAATGCATGCTTAACCACCAGACCAGATATCTGTGCTGCTGTAAATTTCTACAGTCAGTTCCAATCAAATGCAACTGAAGTGCATTGGGTGGGTCTGAAGAGAGCTTTGAGGTATCTGAAGGGAACATTAAGTTGGGGATTGTGGTGCAAAAGAAACGGTATTGTCACTCTCTATGGGTATGTCGATGCAGATTTTGCAAATCGACCTGATAGGAAGTCTATACCAGGCTATATATCTGAAATGTATGGAGATGCTATTTGCTGGGCAACCAGGAAACAACCTACTGTTTCATTATCCACAACAGAGTCTGAATTTGTTGCTTTGGCGACAGCTACCTCATAGCTTCTCTGGCTCGTGCAGTTATTTGAAGAACTAGACATTGGGGTTAGTAAACCTGTGACCATGTTTGAGGATAATCAGTCTTGCATATGTGCCCTAGGGAACTGGGAATAAAAACGACTTAAGCACATAGATATTAAGTAAAGTTTGTGAAGGATCTATGTGAAAACAAGGTAATTGCTGTCAGATATATTCCATCTAGAGATCAGAAGGCTGATGTACTCACCAAAGGATTAACAATTGAGCCTTTTGTCAGACACAGAAGAAATTTAGGAATGAGCTAACTGTATCAATGAGATTGTGTAATAATAAATTGAGGAGGGGTGTTAACAAAAACGGTCAATTTACCATATCTGAAGTGTAGGCATAAAGTTAATTATTGTATGTTAAGGTAAAAGTTATTGTTTATGTGTGGTAACACTTCTTATTTTTAATATAAAATAACCACCATCTTGTTTGTTTAATCTCTTGTTACTTTTTGTACTGTTGGAATTAATGTGCTGTGACATTATATCAAATTCATTCTACATTTTGTTATTTAATTTACTGCTATCCTGTTATATTAATCACACCAATTAACAAGTATAAAATATAACATGAAACATATTAAAATAAAGTTAAAACATAACAAGTAACTTCTTCCAATTATTAAAATGAGTGTAAATAATCTGATGGTACAAACTTGTATTTGAGTCAAATAATTATAAAATTTGACTGTGTTAATTATCGAGACAAGACTAGTTATGGAGATTTAATAGAACTCAACAAATGTGTGTCATCCAGGTTATACTTTTACTCAGTTATCATATGTTATAAATACAGGTTAATATAAATAAGTACAATTGATTACTATGAAAGAAGTGTAAAAAAAAAGGGAACATTTTTGATTCTTTGAAAATTTAGAAATAAAGTAATGTTCCTTATCTGTGTGTTTTAATTCCTCCTTATATCGTTGCTAATCTCGCTGGATGATGACATATTTCGGCGATTACGCCATCATCAAGTCTGAGACAAAACCAATGCAAAAATAGTAAATATTTAAGTTATAGTAAAGAAACAAATTAACAGAATGAGATAAAAATATCAAACTAACATTATGAAGATACAAAGAGACATTACCCAAAAAACTGAAGTAAAAAAGGTAAAAGAGTTGTAAAACTCAAAAGAGAATGGAAGTTAGATATATACAAAGTTAAATACTATAAAAAACACCCAAACTATCAAGCTTACCTTCAAAATGGGACTAGGATGTAATTCCTGATGTTAACACAGTGCAATAGATTTATGTCCAGTAAATAGTTAATTATATAACCTTTGTGATGAATGTTCTAAAAAAGACTAAGTGACCAATGTAAAAATTTTTGGGAAAGTTTTACGTTGGTCACTTAGTCTTTTCTAGAACATTCATCACAAAGGTTATATAATTAACAATTTATTGGACCTAAATTTTTGGGAAAGTTTTACGTTGGTCACTTAGCCTTTTCTAGAACATTCATCACAAAGGTTATATAATTAACAATTTACTGGACGTAAATCTCTTGCACTGTGCTAACATTAGGAAGTTAATAGTCCTACTCCCATTTTGAAGGTAAGCTTGATAGTTTGGGTGTTTTTCATGGTATTTAACTTTGTATATATCTAACTTCCATTCTCTTTTGATTTTTACAACTTGATTACCTTTCTTACTTCAGTTTTTCGGGTAATATCTCTTTGTATTCTCATATTGCTAGTTTGATTTTATCTCATTCTGTTAATTTGTTTCTTTATTATAACTTGAATATTTACTATTTTTGCATTGGTTTTATCTCGGACCTGATGATGGCGTAATCGCCGAAACATGTCATCACCCAGCCAGATTAGCAACTATATAAGGAGAGGAATTAAAACACACAGATAAGGAACGTTACTTTATTTTTAAATTTTCAAAACATCAAAAATTTTCCCTCTTTGTTACACTCCTTTCATAGTAATCAATTGTACTTATTTATATTATCCTGTATTTTTAACATATGATAACTAAATAAAAGTATAACCTGGATGACACACATCCGTTGAGTTCCATTAAATCTCCACAACTAATCATGTCTCGATAATTAATACAGTCTAATTTTATAATTATTTGACTCATATACAAGTTTGTACTATCACATTATTTACACTCATTTTAATAATTGGAAGAGGTTACATGTTATGTTTTAACTTTATTTTAATATGTTTCATGTTATATTTTATACTGTTATTTGTTTATTACATGTGTAAGGTACCTGAATAACAACCTAGTCAACTATTTTAACCTTTTTATTAATCGTCTTTCTACTGTTAATGTCTAAATATTTTAAACATTGCAGAACATGTCTTCCTAGTCAACTTATTTTCAAACTATTTACTAGTATATTTAACTATTCAACTAATACGTTCATTATTGTTGAAATACTAATTTATCTATGATTATTTCTATAGTAATACCCTTCAAATAACCTATAATACTTATTTCAAGCATTCGTAAATCTTTAAAGAGTTTTTAACTGTGTAGAGTATTAATAACTCTTATCTTGTCATTGCTATTTTACACTATTCTTCTACTTATCAGCTAATCCTGCAATCTTTTACTACTTGAAATATTGCATCAGCACAGATTTATACTCTTTCCTTGTTTTTGGCCAGTTAATTTCAGAACATTACTATTTAACAATCTCAATGATGATTTTTTAGAAATGTTATTGTATTTGTTTTATTTGACTTAATTCATGATAAATTAGTTTTTCCTTGAATAAATTATCTTCATGTTATTGTTATTATTCTATCTTGTTTAATTGACCAAAGAAGTTGTTCCAATCAATTTAAGTAGTTATCCATCCAAATACGTTTCTTATATTATAAACTCAAACTAAGGTTGTAGTGATTAGTGAACTTGAAGGAGATTATCAAACCCCGCCTGTCATTGAAAGAGCAAGGAAGGAGAGGAGACCATTACATGACCAAACAACTCATAATAGGCCTTAATTGCTTTACCCAGTAAACATCACTTTTGCTTTAACAATGGATATAGTTCCATAGGATTTCTGAGAAACTCTGCTTTTGACTGTATTGTTCGTTAAGACTGGTTCATTCGATTGGTAAATCCTCCTGCAGTGCAAGGTTTGCATCAGCAACATTCATACGTTTCTTGGATTTCCATTCAAAGCTACGGGTATGAAGAAAGACCCACAATATATCCGAATCCGTGATATAACAGCTGGCGTCATAACAGGCAGGTGTGCTGTGTAGTTATTGTAAAAATTAATACTGGATCAATAATGCAGTATATTGGGAGGGCTAAAAGCCTTACTCTTCAGTCTAGCTAGCCTTACTGTGAATTGACTTCACATAAATATTATATATATGTCTAAAGGTGTAAAGTGGCAGGTGAGAGGAGAAAAATGGGGCAAGTAAATAGGAAGAAGAAGGCGGTTCACTAAACTGATCCAGCCACAGGCTGGTAATATTTGGGGAGAATTAAAGGTATTTTTATATTTGAGAACAATATCTTGGTGCCGATCTACATTCATTGAGTGTGTTCACTTTTAATCTCATATGCAGACTAGAAGTTTAGCATTTTCATGCAGGATATGACTGGTCCAAATATGGCTTCAAACAAAGTATTTCAGTACTACTTATCCAGTTATGCACAGTAGCATAGAAATTTTGACTCATTAGTGTAAATTAAAAGAAAAGTTTTTTTAGTTTGCTTAAAGTATATCCAATACACAAGATTCCAAATGTAATATGGTTTTACAATTTTTCAAAGATCTAGCTACAACTTTTGAAAATTAAAAAAAATTAATTGTTAAATTGGCACTTAATTTGCTTTATAATATCTTTCAAAGTAGAAACATATATTTTTTTACTACTAAACTAATATAAATTTCAAATGCACATTGCAAAATTAAAACTTTATATTTCAGCTATGGTGATATAAGTTCATCAGTGATGTTCCAAGATGTTGACAAACTTATTTTTGGAATTATAATGATGTTCATCTATGTTCAAATCATTGTATCCAAATTCAATATGGTCGAATTCCGGGTGAGCAAATTGTTGTTGTTTTATAGCATAAAGTACACATATGGTAATATTTTATTATTATTATTTTTATTCTTAATATTTCAAACTATAATAATACTAGCTTTGTTAAAGACAAATATTTTATCCAGAAAATTCAATATACACAGTACTAATTTGTTTGAAGTTAGAACCTGGTAATGCTCTAGGACCCCAGATCTATACTTAAATTAAAAAATCCGGTTTTAGCTTATAAGTTAATGGTTACTAAGGATATGGGAACTGGCCCATCACTATTTAACCAAATCCATACAAGCTCCTAACCTCAACCTAAGGTAATTCCTCTCCTTCCTACCAGCACACTTATTATTACATTCAATGTCACAATAATAATAATACAGTATATAACACAATTTTTAGTTTTTCTATCTATATATCTATTTATTCAAAGTACTGCCATCTATACAGTGATATCATAACTGAAAGACTCTCTATGGACAGTCAACCTTGCAGCTCAACCAAGAGCATCACTCTACTCTCTTGACCAGATGAAGCTGTCTGTGACAGTGAAAGCTTGTCCTCCTTAAAAATGTTTGTGTGTTTTTTAGTGTTTTCTCTAAACAATTTCTACTCCAGTATCACCAAGGTAAGTGTGCCGGCTATCCCTCCTAATTTAAACCATGATTTAGCCTATTGCTCTATTCCAAATAGCTTATAATCTAAGTAAGAATTAATTTAAATCTTAGTTAGCAAACGATTTGCCTTAAATGTCAATGGAAAATACCTTAAGTTATAGTTATTTTGTTCAATCCAAATCTTTGTGCTCTTAATACATTTTAATTTTATGATAAATTATGACATTCCTAATTAGTAGGAAAATAAAATATTTCTTATGTGTTAAGTTAGAAAACCTTACTTCATTGTAATGTTTGGTTCAAGTGAAATATGATTTATACATCTACTAAAATTCTTATGAATGCATCTCAAGAGTCTATAATATTAATGCACATGCTTTGAAAATAGAGGTTTCTCAAATGCAAGTATGGTGTAGTGTAGTATTGAAGGTCCATCAGTCTTGTACTATTATCACTTGCTTGTTAAGTACCTAACAAAACACAACTTAATATATCTGTAAATTGATGTGTGGCATGACAGTTGGCACATGATCTTAACAAGTCGCATATTTGCATGTAGAAATAGTGTCTGATATTAATTTGTTAGTTTCAAATTGTGTAGGTTGTCAGCATGAGTTACTGAACATTTCCAGCTCTGTTGATGACATTTGTGCGTGTTTTATAGCACCTTTATAATATTCAATGCCCAAGTTGTGTATAATTTATTTGCCATGGGATTCAGAGCCCATTAGTGTACCTAAAACAACCAAGAACAACACATTTGGGACTAGGACGGGACACATCAATTCACTTGAGTGGCACTTCTTTACAGACTATAATATTTAAAAGTGTGCCATTTGTTAGATTATTGAAATCATATTTTTGAGACTATTTCACCCACTTTTACCAGGTTTAAAACCTTTTATAAAAGAAAGAAACAGCGCTTAAGGATAATAGGGTTAAAATTTTTTTAACTGTTTTAGGTTCAAAGTGCGTCAAACTATTTAAGGAGTAAAATTAATAAACGGGAGTAAGCATTAGTAAATACAGTAATAAACCATTTAAAGCCCAAAAAATGTGTGATACTGATGGATTTTAAATGTAATAGAGTATTTCAAAGACAGGAAACCTTAACTGATTATTAGGTTACTGTTAAAGATTTGGTATCTACATGTAAGTTTGAAATATCTTTGAAAGATGCCCTTTGTAGTCATCTGGTGCATGACCTATATAACAAAAACGCCAAACAACACATTTTAACAAACTAATTGAGATTTGAATGTAAATACTGAAAGACAAAGGTTACTGGAGGGATAATATTAGAGAAAACCCCCCTCAGTAAACCCAACAAAGATTTGCGAGAATGACACGTGAAGCCATTTGACCACCGAAGCAGGAAACAACGAATTCAAACACCATATCGTTTATGATTCTCTTTGCAAACATTTAATTTTACTAATACTCTGGCAGGTATTATTTATTGAATAAATGGTACTGGGCAACGCACAGAGTTTCTATCACTTTTATCTTAAAATATACATTTACTAAAAACTCGTAAGATTTTTGAAATAAAATATTAGGTCTCTACATTGTTGTAAAAACATTACGCCAAAGTTGATAAATTAAATAATATACACTGTTAATTACTTACTCTCTGGCATTAGAAACTAGGAACACTGTTACAGAAAAATTGAAAAATGAGAAATATCTTTGTTCATCAAAGAGCTTAAGAATCAAATTCAGTTTCAAAGACCTGATTAAAAAAGTATTTATATTTGATTATAGCTCAGAAACTATTGGTTTTATAAAAATATATTTCAAATAAAATAATTTTATCTTTAATAGTACTACTATCTTTACAATGATAAGATACTTCATATCTTAAATAATTGCAGAGAAATGATGAAACTGAAAAATTTCCCCCATGTAAAATACACTCAAAATAATTTTCATGAGAAAATGAGAACTGGCATGTTTATAATAATAAATGGTATCTAGCTTTAACATTTAATCAAATTCGTTAGAGCACAGTTCCAGACAATTTTTTTTTACTCTTTGTAGCCTTAAGTAAACTACATTTAAATTTAGCGTTAGACATATAATTCCAAAAACCCTCGGAGACCTTATGAACACCCCAGATACAAAGCTATAGCCCAATCTATAAAATAGTTTCGGCTCTAGCCTGAGGTACAGACAAATGGCATCGTGAAAAAACACTTTTTTTTCTGGTTTCAGGGGGGTCATGAAGCGTCGACATCAAATTCTCAATTTCAAATCTTTTGACAATCCTAATACTTTCTCTCAGAGGTCTCGAGAGAAAGTAAAAATTTAAATAAAATCTAGATTCAACTATAATTAATAATACCTTCCCGAAATTATAATTCTCGGTTTCAAAATACGCCTTTTCAAATACACATTATGTTTAACAAAGATTGTTATTTTGTTAAGCCAATGCTAAAAGTCAATATGATGGGAAGCTCTAGAATACTTTATGTAACAACATTTTGATAGCACATTTAATGGTATGTCTAGGATAGTTGAGAGTAAATCTTCAGCCAAGTAATACCACAAAGAGTATATTCTATTGTAAAAAAAACTTTCACAAACCTTACTGAAAGTTGAGAAAACTTAAGTCCTTTTAATCAATTTTGTTCTGATGATAACACATTATAAAATGTATTTTATTAATAACATTAATTAAATAATCAATTTCTTTTTCAGTTTTTTCTTGGCGTTATTGGATTGTTATCAGTTGGTATGGCATTTGTAGTTGCTTGTGGAATCTGTTCCCTTCTTGGAATACCTTATGGGCCAGTACACACAGCTCTACCATTTTTATTGATGGGCATAGGTGTGGATGACGTATTTGTTATTATGGCTTGCTGGAAAAACCTGACTTCTACTGAGAAAAAGTTGATACTTCCAGAAAAAATTGCCTTAACAATGCAGTATGCTGGAAGCTCAATAACTGTTACCTCAATGACTGATGTCATCGCATTTTTGGTGGGCGCCTTCACGGTAAGCTTTATAAATTTCTTTATTTCTCCATGGGGTTCTGTAAAAACTACATCCCTACTAAAATACAATTATTTTTACTAATTTATCTAATCTTAAACAGTCAAATACATTGATAAATATCTCATGGGAAGGCTCCAGCCTGATGTGACTATCCCAGAAACACTTTTATTCATTTGTTAAATTCATCTCAACTATCAAGCGCACTGACAAATATCTCGTAGGTAGGTTTCATCCAAATTTACAATTTCAAAGTTTCTAAATATGTGTAGTGTTGTATTTATATTTTTTCTAATTTCAGATTTTGCCATCACTTCAATCATTCTGCTTGTATGCAGCTGTGGGTGTTTTTGTCACCTTTGTGTTCCAAGCTACTTTATTTGTAGCATGCTTAGTATTAGATGAGAGGCGTATTCAAAAATCATACAATGGAATTGTGATATGCTATAAACACCAAAACCACAGACCATGTCGCCTCAGTCAGAGAGAATGTTCAAAAAGCTTTTTCCATGCTCTTTTCTCCAATGTAATCCTCACTCTTCCAGGCAAGGTATGATTATTTAAAGTTAGTTGAAAATAACATTTATTAGCTGATTTAATATTGGTATCAATTTATTTGTATTTTTATTTTCTACCTTTTTCTATTAAGTGTTAATGATTCCTGTTCAGATTTACTCATTTGAAGTATAATCTTGTTTGAATTGTTGAATATGGTTTTATGTTGGAGGTGAGGGTTTTGGAAGTCAACACAGATTTCCCCATTTTAATTGTGTTAGTAAAATCAGGGGCTGATCCAGGGATCAATTGGGGGAGGGGTAGGAATTCCTGTCTGGGGGAATTTTTAAAAATTTAACTCTCAAAAGTGGCGTTTTAAGGCTATCCTGGACTCCTGGAAACAAGCTAGAAATAAATGGAAATATGAATAAAACAAATCATTATTTATAATAACCTTTTTATAATAATTCTTAAATTTAGGCTACATGATCATTCTGTGTTTGCTAGTTTTGGCAAACCGCTCATTTACTTGTTGGTCTAAAATTATATAATGTGGACACATAAAAGAGCTAAGTCAACAAGTCTGCTTTCCACCATAGTAGTCCTCAGCCATGTCTTGATTATACTCAACAATGTCACTGCCAGTTATGGTCAACAATCTTTGCAACACCTCAATCTGAATTTTCTTGATATATTATAAATTCTTGTCCGTTCGCCTTGGCTCTTTTCATGCTGCCTTTTCCTTTGATCCGCTCAGATGTGTTGATTTCGGCTGGATTCCAATTCTTTCGTCTATCTCCTGATCATTTGGGGGGCGGGGGGCGGGATTTCTCCCCCTTCCTTGTGGGTTTGCCTCTGAGTCACATGTGTGAAGGTTTCTACACTGTATATATTTTTTTGCACACATATATAATTTTTTGTTTATTACAATAAAAGTTAATGATATATTATTTCCCACAGATTTGTATAGTGCTTTTAACATTGGGATTTGGAATTGTCAGTACAATAGGACTAATTCAACTCAAACAAGAATTCGATCCAATGTGGTTTTTACCAGATGATAGTCACTTGTACAAATTTATAGTGGAGAGATCAAAATTTTATCCTGATTTAGGTAAAGACGCCAGTGTGTACATGGGGAAACTTAATTACAGTGCAGAGCTACAAAACATTCACAATGTTATATTACAATTCAAACAAGAATCAAACATTCTCAAAGATGTAGAAGAATGGTATTCTGGTTTTAGATACTATTTGAAAAGACACTTCAATACAGGTTGGTCATTTTTTACTTATTCATTCTAAATGTTATTTTGGTCTTGAGAGATATTTATGTACTTGCTACTATGGTACCAATTGATTGACGCTCTATTTCAGCATTAGTATGCCATTTTAATACTTTATTGACATAGTTTGCTACATATAATAAAATATTGGAAATTGTTTTTGCATCAGTGTTTGATTTAATATTACCTATAAGTAAAATACTATACAAAGCAAATATAATGGGTTATTAAAAAAAAAAGATATTCTGTTTAGTAATCAAGTACCTATTTAATCTCTGTAATATTTTATGTTATCAGAGACAGAGGTAACATATTTCAACATCACCTAATAAACAGAATATTAGTGTATAGGGTGTCAGTTTTAAAAATCTTTTTCAAATTAAGTTTTAATCAAGTTAAATGTGAAAGTGAAGTGTGCCCTTAAAGATGCAACAAACTATTACCTGGTAATCCCTGTCAAACAAAGAGTGATTGGCAGGGTCTGCCTGACAGATAGTGTAACCCTAGTATTGCTTGTTATCGTTTAAGAGGCTAGGCTTCACTCCAGACCATCTGCACTCAGAGGTTTTTTTTAACGCTATTAATTTTTACTCTACTAAAAAGTCCTTTATTTGAATTCAGTTTTCTAAACCATTTTTAGGAAAAAGGCACACCCTTTATGTGTTTTTAAAAAGCTAGTTGTATTGATATTAGTCTTTAGTGTAAATTTTCTACAGTATTGTTAATCAACGATTATTGTTAAAAAAAGCTAATTGCTGTTATTTAGATTCTAGAACTTTAACTGGAGTTTTGAATAAATGGATAAGGATTTATATGAAAATTATATCCAAAGAAAAACACTTGTCATAAAAAACCATGGAAAAAATAAAAAAAATAACTAATTATGGGTTTTAAACCTAAATAATAATCATCATAAAATGTTTCCAGTCAGTGGCTGGGTCACTTTAGTAAAATGCCTCACTCTTACCCTATGCTCCGACTTTTTTTTTAATAGCACCGCGTCTTACTACCTATTCAGGTTATACACATATGCACTAATGAGTTAGGGATTAGGAAGGTTGAATTTAGATGAAGTGTACCAGAATTTTAATAGAGGAGGCTGGAAAACCATTTTGGAAAACTACCCTTGGGACATCAAACTGGGTTTCAAACTCTGATCTCCCTGTCATCGGCAGTCTAGTCTAACACAAGATTGATGCTTTAGACCATGCGGCCACCAAATCCATTCCACTATTCTTTCTCCTTTAATAACTTCCATTCTTCTTCTCTCACCTGCACACTTTATGTTTTCTGCTCCTCCCATCTATTTCTTGGTCTCCCTTGAGCTCTATTTCCTATATACTTCATCTCCATCATTCTATTTAAACCAAAATAAAAATACAACTTAGGGTAAATATACAATTCCAAACAACTATGTATTTATTTAGGTGTATATACAATCACTTTTTTAGAGGTATCCTTTAGGTCTTAGGACACCAAATTACATTTTATACTAGTTTTTAAATACAATCCAAAGCTCTTGGTAAATATAAAAGTAGCCTAGATTTACTTTTTAAAAGGGTCTTTTATACTAAACTAATGTACTATTTGATATTCATTTAGATCTTCTTTAATCCTTAAAGGATAAATAAATATGATGAATCTTTATATGAATACAAATTATAATGCTTGTTTGCACATGTTACATAATGTATTGAATTAACAAACTCAACAATTTCATTCTTTAAAGTAAGATTTAAAGAAGCTTAGCTAAACAATTTTTGATAATTGAAAAATGACACCTGGACACGGGAATCGAACCCGGGACTTTTGTCTTAGTACGCCAATGCTCTAACCACTGAGCTATCCAGGATTCGTCTCGTGCCCAGGGTCATTCTTCACTCATATTTTAAGGCAGAGTCTATGATGGACTTGCGGAAATCGTCGGCTACAAATTTGTGATTTTATTAAGATCACGAGCTATCAGATAATGCAGCCATCTTCGACTCGGTAGTTGGCTTATTGCTGTCACATGTACAATTATTATAATTGTAATGGATTGCATATTAAGAATCTAATATAAATCAAACTATAATAATTGTACAAATGGCTGCAATAAGCCAACTACTGAGTCGAAGATGGCTGCATTATTTGATAGCTTGTGATCTTAATAAAATCACAAATTTGTAGCCGACGATTTCCGCACGTCCATCATAGGCTCTGCCTTAAAATATGAGTGAAGAATGACCCTGGGCATGGGACGAATCCAGGGTAGCTCAGTGGTTAGAGCATTGGCGTACTAGCCGAAGGTCCCGGGTTCGATTCCCGTGTCCAGGTGTCATTTTTTAATTTTCAGAATATGATATCTAGATGTAGTAATCCTCACTAAAAGCATAAATAATAGCTTTGGCTATTTGATTCTAAACAATTTTTAATAATTTAGTTTTTCAACTCTGCTTAACTATCTGATCTGAAGGAATAAATATATTCATTATAAAGGGGTTCTATCATGGGATTGGTTTATTTAGTGTGGGGGTCTCAAGTGCTGTCCTTCTAAATATATTTAGAGGTGACTTTTCATGTTAATTAGTCATGGGTATATATTTTGTATTTAAGAACATTTCAATAATTATTTACTTTTAGAAAATAGTAAAAAAATCTAATTTAAATTACATATAGAAATGCAACCAAATTGATGAATTGATATATACTTGTAATATGTTGGTCTATTACATATGGCCAATAACTGTGTAATTAAAACATAGTAAGATGGGGCAAGCTAATAGTAGTCGCAGTCTTGTCAGATAAATTAACAACTAGTTATAGAAAAGGTGAATTAGCAGTTAGATGTTTCAGGTTGAGTGAAATAGTTTGGTAATGGTCCACTACAATTTTTCTTTTTACCTTAGAAACACGTTTCTGCTAGCATCCAAGCATGCACCCTTCAGCTATCTTGAAAGGTAGCAAGTTTATGTTCCATGATTCCATCATGGTGCATCTTATAAGATAGGGCCATAGTATAGTTTGTCCAGATAAACTGAGTGTACACCTGTCACACAGATTTAAACAACATTGCACAAAATTCAACTCAACATTATTTTGTCTAAGGGCATAGGGGATTGTAGTCATATCACTGTAATTTGAGACTTGACTTAATAAACCAATACCTTTCTAGTTGAACCCAATAAAGCTGATTAAAAATGAATGTAGTATGGCAAACCATGACCATATTAGATACTCACTGTATTCATTTTATGAATATCATGAGCAGGGCTCAGACTTTGATCATCAAAGAATTAACTATAGAATGACCTAAAAATTCTGAAAAATTACTTCAAATAAAAAAAAAACCTAAAAATATTAACACAATTTTCTAATGAAAGCATAACTAAACCAAACACGCGTTTTACAAATGAATCTAAAAATATACATGCAATGAAGCGCATTTAACAACTAAGCTCTTTTATTCTACTAAATATATTATTGATTTACAAATATCTACTTCAAAATTAATAGCTAGTCCCTCCAAATGAAACCCTTTCCAGTTTAATTGTAGTGTATTTTACAACCATACAGGCAAAAAGGATGCCAAGTTCATCGCCTAAATTATGTTTGAGTATGCATGCATTTATAAATTATCGAAAGTTTAAAAAAAATATACTTATTCAACATAAATATTCATACATTTATAAAATATCGATAGTATTTAACATGAATTCAACCTATTCAACATGAATTACTAAAATTGACACAAAACAATAAAATACATCAAAAAAATCCAAAATGACAAAAAAAGTTTAAAAAAATGTTTCTACTAATTGTCTGTGATGTACCAGAAAAAAGATGACATGTTATCAAAATTCAGTCCCTGATCCTGAGGGAGAATATTTTCCCCATTTAGTTCTTTGACACAGTTAACTTGATTTGGTGCTGCTTGCAAACAGCCCACCTAACTCAATTACAATGTAACTTATTGCTGATGTGAGTAATGGAATATTATAAAAAAAATTAAATTTTTCATAGGAAAATATTTATCTGTCTTGGTTCTTGTGTGCATATTTCTGATGTGTTTTAAGGATTTTGTTGAATAAATGTCGAAAAGTAAAATGCACGTTAGCTTACAAGCATCAATAAAATAATTCTGACCATTGCTCTTTTGTCATCTTCACATTTATCATTTAACCTATATATTTTTCTTCTTATTACAGATGTTGCCACCACGGTGCTTTCAGATATCGAATTTAGTAACTACATTTCAAAATATTTGTTCAGTCCTAGTGGAGCAAAATTTCAAAAAAACTTTCGATTTGAAGGAGAGCTACAGTGTGGTTACCCAGCACCCCCTATTAAGGTAAGTAGATTAAAAACATTGATATTGCAAGTGGTTATTTACTGCATGGGTTTTAATTCCTTAAAAACATTTACATATTTAAAAAGGCTTTTCTAATATTTGGTTTGCCTAGTCTTTATAATTTCCTACTTTATTTACTTGATATTTTTTGTTTTCTCTTGTCCAAGATAAAGAATTAAAATCATGTCTAATGGAGGTAAATTGGCTTTGTGTGTGTGGGTTTGTACATTTAAATACAGTACTGAAGATGATTCATTTCAATACACCCCTAACTGACGGGGCTGATCATAAATATTTTGTGCCTAACTATTAACTTGGGGAGCTAAGACGTGATCTCTTTTAGATTCACTTTATGTGGGAATGCACTTGTGAAATGTTTGAATGCACAAAACCATATTCTCTCTTTAACTCAGTTTTAACATATTGACTAATATACTAGTTTTATTCATTTTATGATTTTAACATATTTACGGTTAATAAACAACTGAGATATTTTGTGCAAGACAATATTAAGAGTCCTTTGCAAGCAATTATTTACAAGTTGTTTCAACCTCATACTTATACATGAACATGCACATGTAAACACACACCCACACACACTCACACCCACATCTATATATACATATATATACACAACGTGTATATAAAACATTGCATCAAACTTTGGTAGGCTATTTTATTTAAATGATATCCATGGTTGCACACAAAACAGAAACTACATGTATTATTTATACGTATCTTTTTAGGTTTCTAGTTTTGATTTCAAGTTTAAGCTTTTCCATGGGCCTCAAGAAACACTGCCAGCAATGAACAGAGTAAAACAAATTGTACGAGAAGCAAACTTTACCACTGGTGATCACTTTGCTTTTGTGTGGGGAAAAATCTTTGCAAACTGGGTTACAGATGAGGTAAGTGTTGTTAGGAAAAAATTAATTATTTCATAAGACTTAGCACTTTTAAAATGTGTTTTGTCAATGTACATTTACTATGCTTGAATGAGCTAGCAAGAACTAATATAATTAAATACACATTGAAACGAGGGGAAGAACAACACATTGGCTGCCGCATGGTCTAACACATCTTTCTTGTGTTTGGACTGGATTGCCTCTAATGCCAAGTTGAGACTTCAAATCCTGGTACCTAAGATTATATTTCGCTGAATGGTTTTTCTCACACCCTACATCCAAATGTGGGTACACTTACTCTAAATTTTACCTTATTAATCCCTATTCCATTAATGTGAATATGCGGCTTGACTGAAAGGGTAGTAAAGAATTGGCGCACAAAAAATATTCACATAATGTTGTGATAGCAAATAAGATATGGAAATACTGTGTAATTTTGGTATTTTGTGTTCTAGGTGATTGACACAGAAGTTTATAGGAACCTAATGCTAGCATGTCTTTGTGTGATGATTTGTACAACATTTATGATTGCTAACTTTGTAACTTGTTTTCTCATTTTCATCTGTGTGCTACTAACTCTGGTAAGTACAAACGGAATATACTAGTTTTTCATGTGTTCTATTTTGTATTTGATACATCGAAGGTGTGTGCAATTTTTTCAAATTAGTGAAATTTTGATATGATTTAATACTTCCACAAATCTTCACCCTTGAAGTTCTTTTTGCTATGCAAACTATTTTGTCTGTTCTAGTTCAATAAATGTGATATAAACTATTCATATTTTAAGAATTTATATATATATATATATATATATATATATATACTACAGATTTTTATCACTCAAAGAAAATCCGTCAACCCCGGCAGGGTTTGAACCCACAAATGCCGGGTCCTGAGATGAGCACTTAACCAACTTAACTATATATACATAGAGGTTAGTTTATGTTGTCCAAATTGACTTCGGTGGTCTTGGTGTTAAGTGCTCGCCTCAGGACCTGATGTTTGTGGGTTCAAACCCAGCCGGGGCTGACGGATTTTCCTTGAGTGATAAAAATCCATAGCACCACTTCATTTAGATGGGAAGTAAAGCTCTTGGTCCCATTTCTATTGTGGTATGCAAAAGAACCATGTAATATATGTGAAAATACCTTTCCTGGCAAAATTTGTAGGCCCTTTCACTCTCGCTCATAGAAATTCTTGTGTGCTGATATAATTAGATGGTTCATAAAGTGCATATTAAACACCTCAAATAAATAAAAATATAGGTTGTCCAAGTAAGTTTAGGTTGACTCTCTGTGTTATCTTTTTATCCGCAGCTATTGACTTGTTTTATTTGGACCATAGAAAGAGATAAATTATATGATTTTTACTTGAGTGTGTTACAGATGAATTGGCACTAGCCACATGTCAAATAATTAATTTTGCCTTGAGGTTACCATTTGATCACAATATAGTTTGGCTTCTTAAGAAAGTCCTGAATGCAAAATAGATGTTATATATATATATATAACCTCTGATCCAAAATTGCATGGTAGAGCCTTATTTTCCCGTTTGGCTCTTTAAAAAACAAAACTTAAGCTCAGTAAAAAAAAAATCGTTGGTAGGTCTAAAATTAAATAAAAAACAAATTTAATTTGAACAAATTAAAACAAATTAAATTTAAGCACATATAGCTATTTGGCAAGTTAATTCATAAAAGTTGTGTTGACAATTTTGTGACTTATGAAATACCGGTGTAACATGTCGAGCTCACAATAGAGTAGATTTCCGATAATGGAAACATAGAAGCTCTAATCTCAGCCTGATCGACTGGGGGTGTTTGTTTTACATGTGATATACTACTGTGGTTTTCCTAGACTCCAATCATATGTGGTTGCATTTATTCCAAACTAACCTACCAATTCCTAGCAATGAGAATAAATCAATAATATTGATGCAGAAAGTATTAAAAAAAATAAGGGCTTAATTTCTCAACTTGACAGGCCACATCTATTATTCAATAGAGGTAGAACGGTAACCAAAACACTGTTTTTTATTGCTACTTAATAATTTAATTTTGTTTTTTAGGTTAATGTTGCCGGAATGATGTTTTACTGGGGACTTAATATAGACATTGTGTCTTGCATTGGCTTAGAACTAGCATCTGGTCTCTGTGTTGACTATGCTGCTCATGTTGGCCACAATTTCCTCACTTGTAATGGTTCTAATAATAATAGAGCTCTAAAAGTGGTTACAGACATGGGTTCTGCCATTGTTAGCGGAGGAATATCTACTCTCTTGGCATTATCTGTGCTCGCCTTCTCACAATCATACATTTTTTCATCATTTTTTAAGGTTGGTATATTTCTAACATATTTATAATTTTTATTTATTGGTCATGGTTGGTACAAATAAGTTAAGATTGTCTTTTTTTTTTTACATCCATTACTGTTTCCAGCCTATGGGTCACTTCTATATTCAAGCCATAGATTTTCCACTATGGTCTTGCTAGGCCTGTCGTTGCTTCATATGCCTTATAGTTTGAATTAAAACTAGAACAGGCACAACATCCAGTCCCCGGCCGTTAATTTAGGTTAAACCCACATTTCACCAATGATAAATTTTTCAGCCATGCCGGGAATCGAACCCGGAAACCTTAGTTTAGTAAACAGACACGTCACTGACTGAGCTAAGGTGTCAGATTTAAAAAAAAATATATTGTCTGTGTAGTTTAATAATAAATACAACTCAAGGACGGTACACACAGAATGCTAAGCTAAGCTAAGATTTGCTCTGCCAACTGTTTGGAAAAATAGGGACCATGTATTTAAATGCGTTGGTTCACACAGAAAGCTAAGCTAAGCTTAGATATGCTGCGCTATGTTTTTTCCATTGCTGGCCGGGCAATTTTTTCATCTTTCATCTTGAGCCATCTTATGTTGCGCATGCATATAGCGCAGCTTGTGGGATCTGTGTTGAAAAGACACAGTGCTGGTTAGGTGAAAATAACCAAAGAAGTGTTGAAGTTTTGTTTTGAATATGTTAAAATGCTTTGGTTTATTTGTGATATAATTGTTCCGCGATTGGGATCCAATTATAGTGCTATGTTTTAATATTGGTATTTATAGCACCGTGATCGAGCGCCAATTAAAATGATTACCGTTTAGTTAGCTGATATTTGCCCCATTATCGAGCAATAATTAAAGCGGTATGGATTGTAATCGGGATAATGTCCTGTGATTGAACACTATCTATAACAATATTAAGTAAATAAGACTTTTGAGGTTGCACATGGCTTATTGAGATGATAACACCTTCGGTACGAAGATATTATATGAAATGATACAATTTTCGTTGAACTACAGATTATTTTTCTGTGTACTCTATGTCTTTAAATTAGTGGCTCTCTGCTTGTTCATATGCACAAGCAGCTTTTATATGACCTACCCTTTGCCTCTTGGACCCCTTGTCACCAGTGTCAAAACCAAATAATAGAAAGACTCCTAGAATACAATTTGTGAAGGCTGGCTTCCTATTGGGTATAAGGAGCCAGCACCACAAGATCTTATTTCTGACATTATTTCTGAAAACGCGTGATTTTCCATGGCTGAGTTATTAAAAGGATATTTTACATATAGCACTTTAAAGAAAATTACACTTCATCCATGACTTTTTGAATATTTTAGAGGGGTCCAAAACATCATCATTACATTGTTTCACGTGTATTTAAGTAATATTCTATCAAGGTTTTATATTCAATAAAGGTTTTTATATTAAAATAGAAGCGTTAATTGAAATAGTTAAACCTGCTACATTTTCTTAATCTTCTAAAACAGCTGCTAACAGCAGCATCTTTTCTTACTCAATACTATAATCTGAGCTCAAACAAGACATTTTGGAGAACGCCATAAACTAAACTTCACTGGAGCAGACCAGAAAAAACACTGAATTCCGGAGGGGAAAGAGAGACCATTGCTTAGCCTAGCTTAGCTTAGCTCAGCTCAGCTCAGCTCAGCTCAGCTCAGCTTAGCTTAGCTTAGCTCAGCTCAGCTCAGCTCAGCTCAGCTCAGCTCAGCTCAGCTTAGCATTCTGTGTCTACTGACCTTCAGACACAGCCTTTATTGTAAGAGATCTCAAACACAGATTTTAGCTTAGCAATTAATTTTAAATAATCTGACTTCTTAGGCTTATTATATTTACTTTTCAATAATGTAATTTACAAATTACCATTTAAATCTATAGCCCTATCCAAATTGTATTAAATTAGAGAGTATAGCATTTTAATAATATTTTAAAATAATGTTCATATTTATTTATTAAGGAGTAATAAATGATAAGGTTATGTCTTCTTGGTTATTATTTTTTATTCCCTTCTTATTTTATCTAAGTTTTAGTCTTCTATGACAACGACATGTCATAACATGTAACATCACCGAAACCTGTCTTCGTCATAGAAGACTAAAACTTATATAAAATAAGGAGAAGGGAATAAAAAAATAATAACCAAGAAAATATAACCTTATCAGTTTAATAATAACTTATATAATTGAAACTAGATGGGTTAGAAAATTTCATGTACTAAACATACATTTACTTTCTTTTGAATTACTCTTATCTTTTACCTAATGCAGCCCAAACTCTTATTTGCTCTTTTGCCTCATTTATTTGCATATATGTTTTTGACAATAGCACTTTATACTTCCTCATATCAAGAGAAAGTATTGTGATCGTGAACATTTTTTACTTTGAGTTTATCATGAAGATTTACACTTAACATGTGTCTTAAACAAACCTTTCTGTACCCATGTCTCTGTCTATCTTTCTGTTCCTGACTGTACCCATGTCTCTGTCTATCTTTCTGTTCCTGACTGTACCCATGTCTCTGTCTATCTTTCTGTTCCTGACTGTACCCATGTCTCTGTCTATCTTTCTGTTCCTGACCGTACCCATGTCTCTGTCTATCTTTCTGTTCCTGACCGTACCCATGTCTCTGTCTATCTTT
>CABFWB010000781.1:48580-80831 GCA_902151455.1 Timema bartmani
GGATTCGTTTTAAGAGTAGTTTACAGATGACTACTTTTTTAAAAATTAAAATATTTTTAGTAATGACTTTAGCGATTTGTATCAAAATAAATTATTGTTTAAGTTTTTTACATTATAAATAATTATATATTTATTTTCTTCTAAAAAAATTTATTCAATATATATATTTTAGCTAGACATCTTGCTTCCTGTTCAGGTTGTACACATCATTCACTAGTACCTTACTGATTGATTTTAAAAATTGACATTTTTCAAAAATATCTCTAAACGGTTTTGTTCAAAATTGTTATTTGGAAACTATTTTACACGATAATAAATAAGGTTTGTTAGTTTCTCTAACATAAATTAATTTAAGGTTAGTTTAAGCCTACTTATGAAAAATTTGAGAAAATTTGAAATATTTCAAGAATTACCTTTAAGATTGGGCTCAAATGGGATATCTAAAAATAGATTTTCACGGTAAATAAGAATATATTTTTATTTTTACAAATTTAAACTATTTAAGGTTATTTTTACAAATTGCTAATGATTGATTTTTTTTTCTAGCTTTAACACAATATATAAGAAAGTTTGTATAATTATTTCCTACCATTTATTTTACCTGACATCTTGTGTTTATCAAGGACCTTGACCATAATTCTGACCCCAATATTAGCTGCTCTTAATTATTTCACTCAAGAAATTGAGTTTACTGTCAAAACAATTAATATGATTAGTTGGTTACTAAATATTTAACCATTTTTATTCAATTTGTTTGATACACTGAATTTGCCATTAAATTTTACTTTTGTATGGACTTTTAAGGGTTTTTTAAAAGAAATATTTTACTCACTATAACAAAAAAAAAGTATGCTTACATTAAAACTCTAGGTCTTTAATTTAGTTGATTATAGTTAAACTTTTAATACTAAAAATTTAACAAATCTTTTGGATGTAAACTTATTTATTTTCTATTCCCTGGATTTGAAACTAATTCTTGGCCACAATCTTATCTAGAGCTCTATGCCCAGAAAACAAACTTATACAAAGATGCAGTTTTTTTGGATTAGGTTTATGATAAAACACCTACACATTGTCAAGTCTAGATATAAATAGTAGTAAAAATATATTAGTTGATTATGTTATACACAGCCTACATGTGCCATGATAGCTAGGAGAGATAATTTCACAACATAGCGCCATGATGCTGAAACTTGTGGACAAATTTTGTAATAGTTAAATAATGGTGTACCGTAGCAATAAGATCTTTCATCAGATGTTGAACTATACATTTTTGTTTGATATAAATTCAATACTACTTTTTTTTACTAAAAATGAATATTGAAAACACTATTCAGTCACTCTTTCAGATTTAGACCTGTACACTTTATTTTTTAAGCATGTGAAAATTAGATTGAACCCTTTGTTGGCCCTGAAGAGATCACTGACCAGCTTAGCTTGCCTAGTTTCACTAGGGTGTATGTATTTTATAAGATTTAGTCAAAGTGTAATTAGTTAACATCAAACTGTACTGTACCGTGGTTACAAACTATCTTCGCCACCTAAAAAAGTTGTATACACACTTACCCCATTTTACCGAGAAATCAGCGCCTGGTATGGATCCTCAACGTAAGTCAACACAGAACACTGTTCATCATTCAAGTTGGCGAGAAAACTAGAAAGAAGCCTCGGAATACCATGGGATCTTGTTCGCTAACCCCTGAGATTAGGACGCTGCGCTGGCGCCAAAGCTCGGGGGAAACAAGCGACAAATGCTATCATGTGTGTCGCCCTACCCCCTCTTAATCTTCATCTCGACGTTGTGCGCAGGCATCGATGCGTGAGCCGTTTTCTGACTAGCCAAAGATGACTTCATCAGTCATGGAATATATCCCTACCATTTTTCCTCACTGTTCTAAATGAAATATAAGCTTATGCCCAGACCGGAACGATCACTCTTTGATGCAATTAGGATTTAAAAACTTACAACATGTAAGTGTGCATTATTTTGGAAAGGTTTTTTTTATAACTTGTTTTATTGGATAACTGAGGAACGACTAAACTCTTTATAAATTATGTAGGGATCCAATTTGATAATGCTTCGGCATAGATTAAATTATTTTGACCTGTTTACAAATGACATATTTATTAATGACATATTTAAAATTATGGAAAAAGTAATCAAATTTAACAGTTCTCTTATTTTATGGCATCTCATGCTTAGTCTCTTTGAATGGTAATGTTTTTATACGAATAGACTACGAACAATGAAGGCATCACTGCACATAATATTATTCTTTGTTTCACTTTTCATGTTGCAGATCTTTTTACTGGTTGTGCTCTATGGTTTGTTCCATGGTGTAGTCTTTCTACCAGTTGTACTAAGCGTTGTTGGGCCAGCTCCTTATCCAATTCCACATTTGCCACAGAGTGTACCTTCTCAAGAACAAAACATAACCTCAAATGATACAAATGTTTGGGAAACAGATCTTGAGGAGAAAACATGTGAAAATGAAACAAATTAACTAGTGAGGTTATACTAGTCCTAATTCATTGGGGTTTTCCCACCTACTCATTTATGTCGTGGTGTAAACAAGCATTATTCCGCTTGTATGTTTGGCTGTGTTGATTCATTTATATAATTTTTTATACATACTTTAAAAGGTCAACATAAATACTTATTTTTTTAATTTGCAATAAATTATTTGTGAATATATTGAGTCTCATTAGTGATAGTGTTCATAAGAAAGTTATTTAGTTGCTAAGTTCAACAAACATTTTGTTTTACCTTACTGACCCGAAAATAAGCAGCACTTTCCCCCAAAAAATATCCTTTATAAAACCTTAGTGTGACCTATAATCACACTCTTGGATGATACATAACAAATGTTGTACTTTTGAGGACTGCATGCATGTAGTTATATCAAAGTAGTTTATAATCACCTCATTAGATCTGGGCCAATAATTAAGATTTAGCAAAAAAAATTAAAATCTTAGTAATAAGACATATACATTCTATGAACAGTAGGAAAGCTAAAGGAAATGATGTGTATTTGAATACTGTAAAGTAGATTCATTTTTGGACACAAATAACTTTTTTTTCCTATCAAAGTGATCAGATGTTTAGGGTGTGGTATTCAGAGATGGCTTATTTTCGGGTCAGTACAGTATTTAAAAAATTTAACATAGCTAACGTTTGTACTCACTTTCAAATTAACAAGGAAAACTATAATGGTTATCGTTAATTAATTGCACCAACAAACTCAAAATAGTATTGTACTTTGTATTTGAGCACCTATCTTATTATTATCCTTTCGAGGTAAAATTTAATTATTAAGAAAATATATAGTTATTTAAGAACCTATTATTAAATTCTGAGAAATAATTTCTAACTTTTGCTAGCATTATCTTAACATTTGCTAAATTAATTTAAATTATTTATCAAATGACACCTGGACACAGGAATCAAACCTGGGACCCTTGGATTAGCATGCCAAAGCTCTACCACTGAGCTATCCAAGAGTTGTCTCATGCTCAGGGCCAAGCTTCACTCATAGTTTAAGGCTGAGTCTGTGATGGACGTGCAGAAATCATCAGCTACATATGAGCGTTAAATTTATATTGCAAGTTATCAGATACCACAGCCATCTGTGACGCGGGAGGGATTTATGCTTCCAAGTATACAATACAAGATTGTAGTTAAAGCGAATTTTGATTAATATCAACACACATGGTGTAAATCATTGTAATTACGGGGATGTCCGTGCAGAGAAGACCACATTTAATTTAATTTAAATTAGTTGAAAAATGACACCTGTGTACGAGAATCAAATCCTTGATGAATCCTGGATAGCTCAATGGTAGAATATTGTTGCGCTAAGCCAAAGGTCCCGAGTTCAATTCAATGGAAATTTGGTCTCCTCCATATGTACATTCCAGTAATTAAAATTATTTTCAACCTGTTTGTTGATATTCATGACAGTAACTGACTGGAATTTAACTTTCTTTTTTTTTAAGATGTCTCACTGAACTCTAATCAAAATAATCTCCTTTTCTCATTTAACACTGAAATTATTCTAATCCAGTCCATCTAGGAAGATTAAGAGTTGTATGTTCAATGGTTATGTCCCTACATGAATCACTATTTTTCAATAAATATTGAGGCTATACTTCCAAATAGTCACTTTTGGTTTTATATCTGTGTTTTATATTAACCTTCTCACAACACATTGCTTTGAAATTGATAAAGTGTATATGTCTTGGTAGCTAATGAACTTTGATTCTATTTTTTGATTTCCAGGAATGAGTACAGTGTACATTCACATTTTATCAATTTATTTTCTCATTAAAATAAAATACTTTCTATAATTTTTAACCATTACCTTTGTTAACAGTGGATGCTAACATTCCAAGCCACTGAAGGAAAACAAAATCTTGTATAAACTTCACATTCTATTTTATTAAGTTATAAGCTCATTGAAAACGGTTGGAGCATATATGTTAGGAATAAGCTAATATGGAACCTTGTCTGCTACATCACTAGTAGGTGCAGGATATGGTAGATCTCTAGCATAAAGTATCCATATTTTATGGGATTATTAATAAATATGTTCATCTCTGACATATAAAGGAGTCTAGATTTTATTTAAACATTTATTCACAGGCCATTGATCATCCAACCATATATAAAGTTTTATCAAAGTCAAATGAAACGTTTCTCAAATAAAAATAGTGTGGATATTTTTAAAAAGTACATTACTCAATAGGGTCTACACAACACAAGTCCTATATACAAGGAATCTTAAATTGGAATTCTTAGCACTTAACATGTTGGTCCCAATACCATAAATAGATTTTCCTAGAAGGACTTTGGTGCAAATAAAATAATACCGGTATTTAAAATAAAATAACTCATTTCAGAGGTATTGGGTCCAATTAGATAATGTTTATTGATACCTCCCAAACCGTAGGATTAAAATATAACAACCAAAGACACTTTTGACGTAGAAAAAGAAACTGTATAAATTAATGTATTTATTCAATTTTAAACTAGTAATGTATATTATTAACTATCTTATGGAATCTAATTTCAACACCTAACATAGCTAACTGTAGTTATGGCATGAATGTTCCTGGTGGTAGTAAAATACAATTTTATTAATATTATTCTAAGGGTGCCAGGTACACAATCAATATGTAACATTTTAGTCAATATTTATAGTTATCTGGTAGGGGAAATTTTTAATAATTTTGTGAGATCTACATGTAGGTCCCCAACAAACTGGGTTTGATAATTTAAAAAAATAGTCTCATAATATAAGATAATTATTTTTTTACTACCACATGTCTAGTTAACTGTATGCATTATTTACGAATAAGTTTATTTGTCAAGTGATAACAAAATAATTTCTATAAATCTCACTTCACAAAACAAAAAAAATCCATCACATCTCTATACCTATTCAGATTATATGAATACATATTAACTACGGTAACATGTTAAAGGATGAGGTAGGAAGAATTTATAGGATATGTACCTGCATTTGTGTGGAGGAGCAAAACCATTTAGGAAAAAAAACACTAACTATACCCTCCCTGTCACTGGAAAACCATACTGATTAAACTAAACATTTAAAGTGTTTGTTCACTTGACAAATACATTACTTATTTTAATTATTATGTATTTTTATATCTATTTAAAAAATTAAATATCAATTTCAGTCAAACCTGTTTCACATAAATTCACGGTGGCCACCCATCATAAAAACCAGGAATGATGCTTGAATATTGTTCTCTGGGTTTTTTTTGATGTAAATACTTAAATTTTGCCCATTGTTAAATAAAAATTTAATCCTCTTTGCACATGTAGCCTATGCAACTACACGCATGGACATAAAACATAAGAAAACTATTGAAGCCATGAACAAATCTAAACATTCTTGTGCTTATATTCTTCCAATTTCTGTAGTGCCATGTATAGCATCCCTATTGTTTTAGAAATATCAATGACATCACTCGTAATAGCAGCCGCCACTCTGACAATAGATAAACTGCTTATGACGGGGAAATCAGGGTTCTAATCCTAGTTGAGTGTACTAAGGGTGGCCTTTCCTAAATGGTTTTTCACTCTCCTTCCACAAAAATGGAATTACTCTTCCTCTAAATTCAACCATCCACATACTTAGCACATTAGCTAAATTAGTACATATGCATATAGTCTGAATGGGTAGTAAGACTTGATACTTAAAAAAATCAACAG
Organism: Timema bartmani; assembly: GCA_902151455.1. Lineage (NCBI taxonomy): Eukaryota > Metazoa > Arthropoda > Insecta > Phasmatodea > Timematidae > Timema > Timema bartmani. Next base: position 54,819 of record CABFWB010000781.1, read on the forward strand.
TATCAGAAAGCTCTTTGCTTGCATCTTCGTCTTTCACAATCAATTGCCACTGCTATTTCCATTTGATTCTTGCTGTGGGTCTTATACATTTTTTGGAAGATGTTAGAAGGATAAACTTAACTCTCAATCCCACGAGGGTTGCAGAACCTAATTCTCAAAAAAAAAATTAAAGAAAGCAATTAAAAAAAAATTCGAATTTGAACATTTTAAGTTACTATATGGCAGGAATGCTACTACAGGCATTTGTTCTGTAACATCAGAACCACAAAGTTTAAAACAAGCTGCTCAAATACTGAAATTTTGTGGTATCAGCATATGACTTACAAAATATTTTGATGTGAAAACATTTATTAGAAATTTCACAAACAAACTAAAATAATTTAAAAATTGGGCAAATTTTTTTGTTCCATAAAACTGGGAATCATGGAATTTTATTCTTAAGTTTTATTTAAATGGCCAGCCTGAAATTTCAGATCACACACTTTTATTATATTTTCTGTTCTGTTCTCAGTAATGATTGTAAAAGACAGTAGCGAGATTACTTAGTTAACTGTCAACATACAAATGTGGATTAAATTCACCATTTGGAATGACACATAACACGCTTAACTTGATAATTTTACCACTTGAAACAATTATAAAATAAACTATTATGCTCATATCACATATTATAACTCTGAAGTAATTACGTGCAAACTCAACTTAATTCACTCTCTTTCATTTATCAATTTTATGAATGAATAGAAAAAAAAACTAGTTGAAAATTTCTTCATTGGTCATTTTTCTATATAATATTTTTGTTTATTTAGCAACACAAGATTTGGGATTCATTTCTGATTTCTTGGGACTAAAGCCATGTTATCAAAAAGAATAATATGAAGATCTACTTTACTTTCTTACCTAATGTTGACTGATACACATCTTTTAAAACACAGAGATTACACTCATTACTGTAATCAAAACACTACCCTTCACTAATCACAGTTGGCTTAGTAGTTGTTTAATGCAAACTAAAATCAGAAGTGATAGACCTTTAAGACCAGCTAGATAATGCCTATTGACCCTAAATGGCAGCATTGGTATGATCAAGATAATAGCTTTTAAATGTCACCAGTTGTAGACATGTTCATCTTACTCATTTTAAATAATACTATTTTACTATTAAATCATGGTGAATATATGATTTGGAGGCCAAGGTAACGTGTAGGATTCTACCAAAGGTTGAGCTTGAGAGTTTGTTTTATAGCCTATCTAAGGTTTGTTTAACTGATTAACACAGATTCTTGATTATATTAGCCACATGTATAATCAAAATTAGGGTTGGACCAATCAACTATTTTGCCGATCATGCTGATAGCAGTTATTTGTTGCTGGTCAGGTCAATCATTGATGCCAATCATTTGATTTATTTAATTTAAAATGTTTCAAAGATAATATAAATTAATTATATTAAAAATAAGTGTTCACATGTGTTATTTTTAGTTTGTTCATTAAAGTAGTTTTGCTTGTACAAGTTTAAATGAAAACCTTAAAATTAATTTAACCGATTTATGCCCGTAACATTTTAAAAAGAAAAAAAAATCACTCCAACTTGTTTAGCCCATCTCTAATATTCATAAATAAGGTGCTAACAATTATCTTATACAACTATCCATATACAAATTATGACCTGGGTCAATAATTATCCATTGGGTATGAATGAGGGTCTCAAGCAAAATTTAATATTCAATATATTTTTTTTTTAAATTTTTATTCTTAATTCAAAAATATTCAAAAAATAAATTGTTTTAAATAACTTAAAACTTTTTCTTGCTATTTGAATAAGAAATAACTTAAAAATTAAATTGATTATGTCAATGTGGTGAACATGAAGTCTCTTTTTATGTGCCATTAATAAAAACACGAACAAATGTTTTCAAACAGTTTGCAAACAATGTTTCTGGGAAAATGTTTCCAATTGCATATTAGGCTTGAGAGTACACAAGCAGCCACACCCTCCTAACAACAGAGCAAAGGACATAACTGTCTACCAAGCTCTTAACAATGACAAGTCACCAGCACTTGCTGTGTGCGGCGTATGTTAACAAAAGATTGGGTCTAAGAATTTGTGAACCAAATGCCAATCATCGACTTAGCTTATTGTGCCATAATTGGCCAATGATCACATTAGGGATCGGCATTGGCCCACCCTTAGATAAAATGTATGTTATGTTTCTCACTTGACAAATGTAAAATTAAGATGAATGAAATATTTTGTTTGCTATAAAAGCAATTTTTGTCAATTTAGCCACATGGTAATATGATTCAATTTATTTAAGTTCTAATGTCTTTTAATCCCTGAGCGAGTGCATTGGCATATAAAGTACCTCAATTTTATATTTGTTTAAGCTATTTGAAATAATCTCATTGTTAAGCTGCCAACTCAAGTAACACAAGTTTTTTTATTTATAAAAATTACTATTGAACAATCATTCCATTGTTTAGTCTATCACAGTCAAACTTTTATTTCCATCTTTTGTTTTTAGTTGGCCTATTGAAGCCAGGGTTATGGGTTTGATTCCTGGAAGGGCTATAAAGTTATGATTAGTGAATTTACAGTCTGAGTTTTAAGTGTTTTGTATTCCTTAGAAATAATTGAGTTCATTAGGTATATGCTGAAATAAAAAATTGGTTTAAAAGGTGCACGTACTTATGAAAACAGAAAAATAATGAATTTGTACCCACTCTGGAATATTATCTCCCCCAGAAGTTGGTAAAATATTGTAGGAATTTTCAGATGAAGTCTGAGGATATTTCTAGTTGGTAATTTAAAAAAAAAAGTTTTTTTAGCTTTTTTTTAATATAAATTGAATATGCATTCTACATATACTTACATTACATTTGTAAAATTACCAATTAGCAAAATATCAGCCTAAACAGTACTTATTTTTGTTAATAATCTAAAAGTATATCAGACTCGTGAACCTGCTTGTGTTAAATATGCCAGCGCGCCTGCTCGAGGGCGAATAAAAAATTCAGTAAACTGTATTACAAGTTGACACATGTTATTAGCTTAGTTACCTACCTTTGCTACTGTGGATTTGTTCTGCAAGGAACAAACAAGTCAAAAATTTAGTCTTCTAAGTTCATTTATTAGATTGATGCTAGTATCATTATCACTAAATTATAATTTTTCAAACTTGAATTTAATGAGTGATTGAGAAAAGGGGAAAATCTTTGAGGGTGCTGTGGAAAAGGAGAGGTGGAGGCAGGGCTGTCTCAAGCATAATTTTGTGCTCGGGTAGACCTTCATTTTGGCGCCCCGCCTTTCCTCTTGTCACATAATTTTTTGTTCAAAAATTTTCTTATGACCTCGAATGGAAATCATCACAAGAAAAACAATAATGAATGTGTGATACTGTGGTTTTTATTAATTACTACCAATCAAATTGTCATGCACGCTATATAAAATTAAAATTTCATGCTTAATATCAATTTATTTTTCACCACAATTTATATCTACACTCTAAGCTTTAGTCTACTTTCAAACCTAAAATACGTATTCTGAATTTGTGTCTCTTGCGACTAATTTCAATGTTATAAAAGTTCTTTAAAATCCCATTTTAGCTAAGTGCTTTGATTATAAATATTAAACTAAATTTAATAATTTTGAATGACAATATAAAGTGTTGAGACACAAGTATTTGAAAGATTTTTACTCATCCACCATACTGACCTCTTTAATCCCCTGGCATTTTACTTTGTAATATGTTAAAGATTTTATATCATAGCTATAACTTTTAATATTCTCCATCCCCCATATTCGAACGGCTTGGGCCAGCTTATTTTGCACGAAAAAAAATGCCAAAAATATTCATTAGAGACAAAATAATGACACACTTGTTTCACATAATTGAATTTGAACTGACAAAGACCTTAAATTCATAAAGGGAAGTGTTATATATAATGGTATATATTTACAGGATACTTAAATGCAATGTGATATAGGATAGTTATAATATAATAATTTAAAAATATGTTATCATTTTATGATTTGATAATATTTATTTTTGTTGTTGTGTTATCTGTGTAAATGAATTTTACTAACTACAAAAGTATGTTTACTTAAACTTTTCACATACAGAACTTTAATCTTGTGCATTTACAGTTTTTTCTTTGTATTTATTGTATATTATTTTTACATATCGCTATGCTGCACATTAATTTGTATACTTTTGTTGCATAGAACATTGTAGCTTGTGTGTAGCTATACTTATACCACATATTTAATATCAAGAACTGTATCAACATGTTGTATATTCAGGCCTATATTCTTACAAAAGAGTGTTATCATGGAAGTAAGATTGAGTAAAATTCAGTTTGAAAGATATTTTATCATTCTAATTTGATCAATATATTTGTTTGTCAGCTACTGTTATAGTATTTCAACCTACTGTCCAAGGTAGGTACTCATTAATAAAAATAAAAGTAAAATACAAAAAGTTGTTATAAAACATTTTACTTTAGAATTCTGATGTAGTCCAAATGTAAAGGGTAATATCTTGGTTGGTAAATGCATAAATTAGCTCACTTGTAATAATTCATGTTATCTGTATTGAGTCAGAAAAATAATTGCTCTATTCACCAGCCACAACTAGTGATGTCATCATTCAATAAGTTATATATATATGCATAGAATATCACTTAACATATTTATCGGTTTTAAAATAGCCTTTTATTTTAAAAACAATACCAATAATATTTTAAGTATCGCCTCATTTACTTTATTATGTGTATTTTTTTTACCAAGTCAGCCTGATACAATTGTAAAGAATAATAAGACACATAGATAGGATGTGTCCTATCATTCTTTACAATTTTCCATTTTCTTCCTTTTGTGTTTTTTGGTTTCCTCTTTTAGGAAGTTGTGTTGCACGTTTGACACTCCTCCCTGATGAGTTCTGATAGAATGAAACTTATGTCGGGGGATTGGGCAGTAATGATCAATTTTCTTCAAGAGGCAATCATTACCTCTTTGTCCAATGGCAGCATTGTAAAGTGTGAACTGTGTTCTTCTTTTCATTGTAAAAGCCACATTGTGTTCGTCCCTTTTATATGTTTGTATCCACCTTTCCTATACCTTCTTCCAAATATAATACAATTATCTCATAAAGAGAAAAGAGGTTTTCCTTATAGAGATTCTCTCTGTTCAACAATATTAAATTTTAGCAAAAATAAATATTTTTTCTCTCCACATCTTATTATCCATTGTCAATCACATACAGGTTAGTTTCACGATTGTAGTAGGAATGAGGAAGAATTTAGAGGAAATGTACCTGCATTTGTGTTTGAAGAGAATGGGAAACCATTTGGGAAAAACACCCCTAGTCAGTAGTGTACCCACGGGTGGACTTGAGGGGGCTCGAGCTCCCCCTACCATAATTTGGGGATGCCCTGAGATCCACACAGATCTGAAGAGAAAAATAAAATGTGGGGTGAGGAAGGGGGAGGGGGTTATGACCAGTTAAACGTTGTGAGCAAAGAAAATATCAGGTGATCAGAAATAGTTTCTATATCAATCATCAAATGTATTTATTTCATAGGAGTGGACTATCTTTCATTGAATGGAAGTGGGATATCTTCATGCTCTGTAAATATTATTATTCTTTGGTCAGTAGGATTAAACCTGTTACCTCTCTTTTAGTGCCAGCGTTTCTTCGTAAGATTATTGTTTACAACACTCCAACGGTTTTTATCTTTTCTATGCACATTTACCTATTATAAATAATCAGTGATTTTTGTGACAGTTGGCCTATTTACTGGTTAAGAAAACTTTAACTAAGACCTATTTATTTATTATTTTGTTCGACTATCACATTTATAATAGTAAAAATATAAATGATCAAGTTAACAAATACCAATTAAAAAACCTTCCAAACAAGCATCTAGGTGTATATAATAGTAAATAAAATTTCCCTCCGGCAGTTGGGGGGGGGAGGGGGGTTATCCCATTTGAGTCCCCCTTACTTAACAATCCTGTGTATGCTACTCCCCTTAGTTCATCCAAACGAGGTTCAAACCCTTAGACCAATCGACTACCAAAGCTAGATTACTAAAAAACATTAATACAAGAATATAAAAGTTTACTTAGCTAAACAGAAAAAAAATCTTATATTTGGTACAATTTTTTCTTTTGCTTGCATACAAATATTATATTTGACAGACATTAACATGTTTATAACCTGAGCAAATAGTAAGAAGCGGTGATAAAAAAAGGACTTTTTTAACTTAAATTGAATAAAAATGTGAACACTACATAGTATTTTCAAAATTTAACACCTGCACATATTCATTTAAAAAAAATGCTCGGGTGCTGTATGGTTATTCTTCGATACTATTTTACAATCATTATACACACAAAATTAAAAATACTCATTAAAAAAAATGCAATTCTTTCTAATACATCATGTCATAATATAAATAACATGTTCTGTATTGTGCACACTCGACTTGTCAACGGATTATATGCCAATGAATTCTGCACAAATCTATCCTCACCTTCCTTTCCTATTTAAAGTTCACTCTCAACCAACTACACAGTGTGTATGTGTGTGAGAGAATGTGAGGATGCTAAAATGAAAGCAGAAAATCAATTTATCTTGATCGAATTACAAACTGTTTTTCAGTATTGCTGATTATTTTAGTATGGTTAAATTTAAGGGGAGGACATGTTTTAGGGGCTGAGTATTCTGTTTGGGACACAGTAGTTTGTGTTATGACATTAGTGTTAAAGAATATAAATTGGCAATCTCCTTGGTCGTTTGTATTGGGGGACTCTTCTCCAAGTTGGCAGCAGGATATGGTATTAATTTTTAGACCATTGGTGAATTTGGATTGTATTATAAATCATGCCATATTGTATCCAGATTTACTAATATAGTGGGGTTGTGTAGAAAAATCCACGGTCACCATGAATTGCCATTATGGAGATGGTGCCTGTGACTCTGGTCTTGGTGACCATGAGGTACTTCCGAGGATGAAGAAGTGGTGACTGCAAGTTGATTGGCATATTCTAGAGGTCCAAATTTTGTCTTCTGGATCAGCAGTAGCTAGTCCAAGTCTAGTTGAGCTGACCTATCGTCTGGTGGAGATGTGTTGTCTAAGAAATGATGACTGTGCACTGATGATTATGTTTGATATAATTGGGGATATTTTATCTAATTGTTAAACTATACTCACCCAACCCTTTGAAGTCATGGCCTAACCCTGATTGGAAGTTCTAGGTGTGTATTGTTTTACACGTTGTGGTTTCCAAGTCCATAAAGAACAAAACATAATGTGGCTTATCCCTTTAATTAAATCTTTTCATTCTGTCCCTTGTTAGATATAGATAGGACACCAGAAAACAACTGTGCACACCAAAGAAATAAACCAGCAACAATACCTTCATATGACAGCTGCTACCCTATGAGCACAAAGAGACCACTCCCACATAGCCTAGCTATTAGAGCCAACAGAATTTTCTCCAACCACGATGACCTTTTACAATACAATAAAAAACTGCAACATGCTTTTATGAATAGAGGCTACCTCAAAGCACTGGTGTGTAGTCAAATAGACAGAGCTCAAAATAGCGGGCCCACAACATCAACAGGAACAAACAACATCATCCCTCTGGTCACTATATACCACCCTGGACTCCACAAACTCGACACTCTTGAGAACAGGTTTCCCCATACTGCAATCCTCCTCCAGTACAAAAAAATATCTTCAAGGAGCCTCCAAAAGTAGCCTATAAACAACCTGACAATCTACGCAACTTACTTGTAAAACCTAAACTGCCAGACCCCACTATTCAACCTGAACCCAAACATATATCAGGTTCATTTCCCTGCAACCACACCTCCTGCAAAACCGGCACCATACATAAACCAACAAATTCATTCTCCAGCAACATAACTAAAATAAATTATCCTATAAAAGGCCAACCATACTTGTGATTCTGAAAACCTCATCTACCAACTGGAATGCAACCAGTGCCAAACACAATACATTTGTCTCTCAACAGAAACACTAAGAAAGAAAATGAAGGGTCATCGACATGACACAAAAATGAAAAATAAAGATAAGCCTGAAGCATTACATGCCGAAACCCATAATCTGGAATTTAATCAGTTACACAACCAAGGTGGTAAAATCCCCGGACAAAGAAATATGCAACCCTTCACAACTAAGGGTATGGGAACTGGCCCATCAACATATCACCAAATCCAGACAAGCCCCTAACCTCAACTTTAGGTAATTCCTCTGCTTCCTACCAGCACACTTATTATTACATTTAATGTCACAATAATAAGAATATGGTATATAACACAATTTTTAGTTTTTCCATTTATATATATCTATTTATTCAAAGTGCTGCCATCTATACAGTGATATCTTAACTGAAAAACAATCCGCTCTGGACAGTCAACCTTGCAGTTCAACCAAAAGCATTAGTCTACTCTCTTGATCTGATGAAGTTGTCTGTGACAGTGAAAGCTTGTCCTTAAAATGTGTTTGTGTGTTTTTTAGTGTTCTATCTAAACAATGTTTACTCTAATATCACCAAGGTAAGTGTGCTGCTATCCCTCTTAATTTAAACCATGATTTAGCCTAGTGCTCTATTCCAAATAACTTTTGTGTAAAGTATTGATACCCATGGATTATTTAACAGCTTGAGGTATGGGGTAGTGCGACAAGGAGTATAGTTTGGATGAAATATACCCACATTATCGTGGACAGGAGGTGGGATGGGGAAACCACCCCTCAATGGGCCTAGCTGAAATTCAAAATTCAACCTCCTTGTCATTAGCCAATTAATTATGAGCTGTTGCGTCGCAGGTGATTGGGACTTTTAAAGTAAATATTTATACAACATTTTTCTTTGTTATTTTATTTAGGATTAATTTTGGCATATAATCTTATACACATAGGCCTACACTTTGACAGTAATATGATGTTTAAGTGGTCTAAAACCTTGGAATATTCCAATACCTCTTTTTATTATTAATTATATTTATAATATTTGCATATAACCTAAATGGTTATTAAGATACGGTGCTGAAAAAATAGTTATATATAAAAATAACATACAGGATGAATGACTAAGGTTCTTTTCAACTCTAGAGTTAACAATATAGCAGCGGTTCCCAAAGTGTGCTCCGCGAAACATCTCCAAGTGCTCCGCGAAGAGATTGTAAATAAAAATAAAATAAATGTGACAAGATCTCAAAATTGTTTATTTGTGCGGTCATGTACGGTTTTTAGATAAGTATGGTTTAGAAATAATTTAGCTCCTGCTGCGTGCCGTAAAGCAGTGTAAATAGCAAGTATTATGGATCCAAAGTGCATTGTCATGCGGCACCTCAGTCAGGTTTACCCGCCCGCACCTTCTTGGAACCACAAAAAACATTGAGAAAATCCGCTAAGCACACAGACTTCACTCGGCACAACCAGACAGAGAGGCTCAATGGCGCCAGCTAACCTCAGCTCAATGAGAGACTCACCGTGCTTAAAGATCCGATTGTTAGCTTTGACACTTTTACAGAATTTTCTGGAAAGTTTCTATTGTATATTAAAAACGCGTGTTTCTTCGCACCTTCATTCATTTGCAGTTCATTCAGTGTCTAGCCGAGAGTCGAAACGAGTCAAATTACAGTGCGGTGTTAATTTTTCACGAGTGCTTTTGGTGTGTGATTTTTTTTCTAATAATTACGTTGGTAACTTCAATGGCTCTTTCCTCTTGAGGACGAAACAACTGCCCATTACAGGTTTTTTGGAGCACCTACGTAGTGATTTAGAAAATATCATAGATTTGCTTTCAATGGATTGCTGGCTGAAGTCTGGATCCTTAAAAAAGATTATTAAAACCTCCGCCACAGTTCCTCCAGTAGCTATGGAAGCATCAACAGCTAGCAGATATGTCCAAATATTATGTTAGATGCATTTTTTAACGTTGAATAATGTTTATCTATTGGGGTCTGCTAGAATAAGAGCCTGTGTCATTAAAACAAATAACAGCGTTGGATTCCAATAACACAGGACATATAAGAAAAGATAGGGACTAAGGTACATAAAACTTTATACAAATTAAATAGTGAATAAAGACTTTTCAGTCTATGCATTGCATGTTGTACATATTGTCGCAATTTTAACAAAAACAGATTTCACCTCAGGTTGTTTTCGAATTTTGGCCTGTTAATTGGTAGTAACCTTGAAGCTGCAGCCAATGTGATGTCACCAAGCGATAAAATAAGATGGCCACTCACATTTAACAAGCATTGTGAGCGTACACGCGAGAAACATTTACATTCTTAAAAGTTATTCAACGTTAATTTAAGAGCAACGGTTTTTCGATAAATTGTTTTATTAAATACTCGACATTTATTATTATCATTAATATTATTTACCTAGATGATACGAATATTATTTTTAATTGTAGTGTGGAAGAAGATGGAGCAGTTTTCAATGCTAGAATTGCTGGGCAGGATGAAGGGTTTTTGGAAGAATCAGCGACATTAGGTGCGACAGAAACTTCTGAACTGTTGAAAGAACTGCCTAGTACTGGTTCTTCGTAGACCAGTGCCACAGGTAAAAAAATAATAAAAAGGAGGTACCACGATTCCTAATTGTATATTGAACTAGTGACAACAAACCACAGTGCGTAGTTTGCATGAAAGTGTTGCCAAACAGTGCGATGTTCCCAGCAAAAATGCGCCGCCATTTTGAGGAGGTCCATCCAGAATGCAAGGGCAAACCGGCTGATTTCTTCAGAAGGAAGTATGGTGAACCTACACAAGCCCAGAAAATTATATATTACCACTCAAAAACAGTTAATGAACAGGCTTTGATGGCGTCCTACTTAGTCGGTTACCGAGTTGCTCAAGCTGGCGAAGCCCATACCATCGCTGAAAACCTTACTAAGCCTTGCGTAAGGGACACAGTTGAATGTATGCTGGATGTAAAAGCCACGGAACTAGTAGACACCATTCCTTTGTCAAATAACACAATTTCGCGACGAATCGGGGACTTAGCAGAGGATGTGAAAGCTACTTTACTTTCACGATTAAAAAGCACTAAGTTTTCGCTCCAAATAGATGATTCAACGGATGTGGCTGGATTGGCAATTTTAATAGTATTTTTACGCTACCAATACTTGGAGTCTTTTCAAGAGGATTTGCTTCTCTGCAACCCTTTACCAACTAACACAACTGGCGCTGAAATTTTCAAATTAATAGAAGAATTTTTCACAAAGAGTGACATCCCATGGGATAATTGCGTTTATGTATGAACGAACGGCGCAAAGGCCATGACTGGGAAGACATCTGGTGCTATCTCAAGAAAAAACAAAAAAGTTAAGGAATGCAGCAGTAGCCACTGCATCCTCCACCGCCATGCCCTTGCTGTGAAAAAATGCTACCAGTCCTAAAAGAAGTCTTGGACGAAAGTGTGAAAATAATTAATTTTATCAAATCACGACCTAAAAATACAAGACTATTCAAAATGTTGTGTGATGACATGGGGAGTCTACATACCTCTTTACTTCTTCACACAGAAGTAAGGTGGCTTTCTCGTGGCAAAACTTTGACTCGGTTCTTTGAAATGAGGGCTGAAGTCAGAACCCTCCTGATTGACAACGACTTCGCTTTGGGAGACAGGCTGTGTGATGAGCATTGGGTTATGAAATTGGCGTATTTAGCAGATATTTAAAAAAAGTTAATGACTTAAGTATCTCACTTCAAGGGAAAGCAGTAACCGTTTTTGACGCCAGCGATAAAGTACAAGTGTTTCAAAAGAAAATAAAGTTTTGGGTAGATTCAATTAAAAATCTAAATCTAGACAGTTTCCCAATGGTAAAAGAATTTAGAGAAGAACTAGATTCTGACATACCCGAATATATCTTAAATGAGTTTCACGTTTATCTGCTAAATTTGCTTGATAGTTTCAACTGTTATTTTCCAGAAGAATTCCACNATTTAGCAGATATTTAAAAAAAGTTAATGACTTAAGTATCTCACTTCAAGGGAAAGCAGTAACCGTTTTTGACGCCAGCGATAAAGTACAAGTGTTTCAAAAGAAAATAAAGTTTTGGGTAGATTCAATTAAAAATCTAAATCTAGACAGTTTCCCAATGGTAAAAGAATTTAGAGAAGAACTAGATTCTGACATACCCGAATATATCTTAAATGAGTTTCACGTTTATCTGCTAAATTTGCTTGATAGTTTCAACTGTTATTTTCCATAAGAATTCGACGATAAAATAAAAGAAAACTGTTGGGTTGAAAACCCATTATCTGCTGTGACATCACACCAGTATGCGTTTATGATTGATTTGACATCATATTCTGTGGTAAAAGATAATTTTGCAACTAAGAATTCACTAACAGAATTTTGGTGTCAGCTAAAAGACGCATTTAAAGTTTTTTCAGAGAAAGCGAAAATCATCCTATTACCCTTTACAACAATTTACTTATGTGAACCAGGATTATCTGCTTATGTGGCTACTAAAACAAAATATAGATCCCGCCTGACTGCAGAGCCAGATATTCGGTTGCAGCTGTCCCAAATTAAACCAAATATAGCCACATTGTGCAAATCAAAACAGTCCCATCCCTCTCATTAGAATCTAAGTTTTTTGGCAATGCTTTATCGTTCTTTTTCGATTCCAAGCTACATTTTTTGTTTTGAAATTGTAATACCTTATATAGGTGAGTAGCATTGTATATTTACAATTCCTGCTTTGAATTCGTTCTAAAATGTGTTACATTACTTTGTTTTTTGTTGTTGTTTTCATTTATGTATTTAAGTAAGTTCCTTATTTATCTGAAATTAGCGGAGAAAAAAATATTTAGAATGAAATAAAACTTGATGTTTAAGGTGAGTATGCAGCGGGCGCGAGTTAAGGAGAGTTAATTTAAAGTTTCTGAAGCAAAACTTTTTTTTTGCCAAAATAAGCAAACTATTACTTCTATAGAATCATAGAGTTTAATTTTCTTCCCATGGTGACCTCAATAGTTCTTGAATATCTGTCGTGAGCAGAGCAGCATTATCTAAGAAAATTTTTAAATGAAGAGAAAAATTTGTTATTAAATTCCAGGACATCCTTGACAGCTATTCAAAAAATGTTGACATCACCATGTGAAGAAAATTAAGCTCTATGATTCTATAGGAGCAATATTTTATTTATTTGATCCAAAAAAAGTATTGATATAAAAACTGCAAAAACACTCGCCTTTTATTGCGTCCCCTGCATCCCCACCTTAACATGTCCAAACGCTTAAAAATTGGTTTCCAGAGCCAATAATGCTGTCATTCGGTTACTACCTATGTAGGTGCTAGGTGAAAATATTGTCACCTTTATGCCGAATACACGTATGTGAAAAATTGGTGTTTAGAGAAAAAACTATATTTAAAGTTTTAATTTTCAATGTCTTTCAATGGGAAAAATTAAGTTTGGATCAAAATTTAAGCTATTTTGAATTTGAAAAATAGTTCGTGCTTTTGTTATATGATAAAAAAAAAAGATTAGCAACTTGTAAATGCAGTTACGTAAAAACAGCAAAAATTAACATGGTCTAAGGGCAACGATAGTGCTCCGTCACGAATTTCTCTCCTGAGAAGTGCTCCGCGAGTCAAAAAGTTTGGGAACCGCTGCAATATAGCATAATAGTAGTTACCTGTAAAGATGGTTTAAAGCAAATGGGACCTCAATGATGATAGGTATGATAACTTCTTGTAACTTGTCAATATGCTTGAAGGGAATGGGACTTAAGTAGATTACGTACAGAACATTTTAGTCCTTGTGAATTACATAGCAAGTTAAAGTAATTAAAAGCACTACATGAAAAGAGACGAAGAAAAGTGTATGCCCTGAAGATTAAAAAAAAATTTAATCCATATATGCTTACTGGTTACCAAATTCTAGAAATCAAACAGTGTAGTAGTTGGGGCCACCCTGCGTATAGACACCTCATTTACCCTGAAAGGTAGTAGGTTTACCTTAATTGATTACAACATCATTGTGAAACCAAACCAGTAGGCCCGCTTCTTTTCAGGCTAAATAGAGAGTGCTTCATACAGAGTAGAGCTGGTAAAAGGCACATGAAGATACTGCCTATTAGTAACATCTTCAAGGTATGTCTTCACAAGGACCACCATTCTATGTGTGTGTGTGAGAGAGAGATAGAGTGAGAGAAATGCAGACAACTTGGACCATTATGTAACAGATGCTTACAATAATGTTACAACTACAATAATGTCCAAACCTCTTTCACTGAGACTAGGGTTGACCAATCATTGGTAGCTTAGTGTGAAATTAGTATTGAGCCATTTCTGTTTAACCCTTTTAGTTCCATGAGGCGATCTGATCGGATCCGCCTTCTATCGCTAAAACTGCCACGATCCGATCTGATATGCTCCACCTACTATCGTTAAAAGTGCCAGAGCTGATAAGGTCGGCTCTCTAGATTTACTCTAGTTCTCGCTTTACCTGATAGTGTAGTGATGTCATATATCACTGGAAAGAGAATATTTCCCTCTATTATTTGATATAAGGTTGGCAGCAAAAATCAACCGTAAATAGTTGTTATTGGAACTGGGAGTTAAGAACATTTACAATGGCGGACGGTCACATACTCAAATGTGCAAAGTTTAACGCCGGTTTACATACGAGCTGCACTTAAGTTTGGCTAACATTCATACTGATGTAAATAGTTTTCAAATATACGGTTTAAATTGTTCCAACTTTAGAAAAATAGACTATTTAGATTTTCATGTTATGTCATGTGAATGAAAAGATTTCTTTACCAATGTAAGTAAATAGGCATAATATTATAAATTTTTATAATATGTAAAACAATATGAAATTATTCATTATAAAAGGTTTTTTGAAAAACACATTCATTATGTTTAGGCCTAAATATTTATTCATGAGTTAAGCAATATTATAACTCTTGCTGTAAGGTAAGCAATAACGGGCCAAAAATAATAATGTAGGATAAAAAAAATTTGTATTCCTAATTATAATCATATATATTCAAAACTTTATTTTCTTGTATAAAACTAAATGCACTACAACAAAAGAATAGTGAAATGTATATATAATTTTTTAAATATGTTAACTAGCTTTAATTTTAATTAAATTGTATTAATTTATCATTATTAAGGAACAGTACATGCAGATTAAAATGTTAGAAAAATCAAAATAATCGCTTTATAAATAAAGGTTTGGCAAATTTTCTTGCAAACCCTTACAAAAATGAGGCAATAGTTGTGGCATTTTTCACATACAAAATCTAACATGCCTCTGGCACTCTTGGCGCGCGAATTCTGGAATAGGCGTGGCACTTAAAGGCATAAATTACACCGGGCTAGTCATGATTTATTAGTACTGGTGCTGTGATGGTTTTGTGATGGCTGGCTTAATGAAAGTTTAATGAATAGGTCTTATGCTGGGCTAACACTGGCGATCCAGTGGCCAACAGTTCTAGTTTTAAGCATGTTTGTTGCCCTACTGGTGGCTTGGATTGCCTGTAATCAGTATGTCTTAAGCCCAAGTATCTAGAAATAATTAAAAAAGTTTATTTTAAGAGATAATCCTGATCCTTCTTTTCTTATCTTTACCTGCATCTGTGAGGAACTATAGAATTAATTTGTAGCATTTGGCTACAAGAGTAGAAGAGTCATGTCATAAAAAGTATACAACTTACCCGGTTTCACCATCCCAGCTTCGATGCACTACAAGTCGGAGATAAACAATAACACGTGCAAGCTTAGCCAAGACGCGATAAAGACTGACCGCCCGCCTCAAGGTTCGAACGGCGCCCACTGGCTGCATAGTGAAAGTGTTTCAAAGATCGTAATTGTGAAGATATGCTGTTCTACCTTATTCTAGAAAGGTCCAGTTCCATGGAGAATATAGTGGAAGCAATTGTGGTCATGCGCATCCCTTCCTTGGTGATCCATAGGTCATCCCCCTCCTAATATCCTGTTCTCCAATGTTCTCTGGGGTTTTCTTGTGTATATATAATGGTAACGGGGCAACTTGTCACTTTTGGTCACTCACTCTTGGTAATGGCTTAATTGAGGGAATAAGAAGCTGAGGCTTTGTGTTGATAAAATGTAAGAACAAATTCAATTTTGGCTTAATATTAATTTTATATAAACATGCTTTGTTTTTAACTTTTCAAAATTCTCGTTTCGGCCATATTTAAAATATTTAAAATGGGTAAATTATTTGTCATGTAAATCTTATGTCGATGTTAATTTTTGTCAAGGATAAAAAAAATAATCGAATTTTAGGTGAATATCGATAGTTAAATTTTGTATAAAAATCGATACTTAGATTTTGTGGAAATATCGATACTTAGATGTTTGTGGGAATATCGTTATTTGGATGTTTGTAAATGTTGATACGTTAATGATGGAAGTTATGGACTCATTTGATAAATTGTTAAGAGAGATATAATTTATGTAATTGTATTTTTGGAGAGATTATGTAAATTTGTAATGTGGTCAGTGCAGAAAGAAATAGTATTGTTAGTATTAAATTTTGCTCATGTTATGGTTTTGAGCTTGAAGCCGTATTTAACTTTAAAATTGAGGAGTTAGCTCCAAGAAGGGCATATACCAAATATACTAGTATATCTGTATATGCCCTTCTTGGAGCTAACTCCTCAATTGTTCTTTAACCCAAGCATTCATATTCGTAATGGATATAGTTGTGTTATAAATCTACAGCTATCAGAATAATTTCATTAGCTTCTATATTTGTCGTCTCATGCATATTCATATTTTTATACTCAATTAAATATATTTATAAATAAATATCTTCAAGTTTTCTTTAAATTGTCATGATAGATACCTTTAGGTTGTGTTTATGTATTTCCCTATTTTTTGCTTTTGAACATATATATATATTAGATTTACCTTGAGGAAGGCCGTCTATTTATTATTCCCGCAACTGGTGTGAGTTGCGCGCTCTGAGTTTCTAATGTTAGTCCTCAGATATTCAAAGTCAGAACTCCAACCACTCCTATTGCTCCTTTTTCTGCCCCTTTTTTATTATTTTGTTGTTTGGGCCTCCTTCTACGTTTTATTTTGGTTAAGGAGGGTTCAAATTCATCCACACAATTTAAATGCTGCGTAAGAAAGTAGGATGCAAGGATTTGTTTTTATCCCCTGCCATGTTTATAAGCATCAAATAATTTACATATATGGTGTGACACAACTTTTAAAAGAAAATAAGTTTCTAATTTTGTTGAGAATGAAGATTGAGTTAAGAAATCAGGCTGGTAGCACTGATTTGAATTTAAGTATACGTGTGGTTCCAATTGCTTGTAATGTTAAAGCTCCTGTAAAAATACCTTTGCACAAAAAACACATCACTTAAAGATTATCATTCTGATTTAGCAAATAAAACACTATATAGTCTGCCATCTTGTGCCATAATTTACCAAACATTTACACTTAAGAATGGGCTCTAAAACTTAAATAAGCTAATTGTAATGGCTGGCACAATGAACTGAATGATACTGGAATAAAAGAGTTAGGATAAAACACCATTAGGGGGAGGGAACACTTTTAAAGATAATTTTTCACTGCCACAGATAGATTTTTAGGTTCAGTGTATAACAGTTTACTCTCTGAACCAGAAGAAGCTGCTCGTGACATAGAAAGGTCTTAAAATTTTGTGTTTAATGGTGTTTCATCTAAACAATTTCTTTTCCAGCATCACTTAGTTATCATTCCTAATTTAAACCATGATCCCTTGTTATTGATTTCGATAAGTAATTGAATTTGGGGCTGATTTCAAATGATGTTACTCTTTGAGGCAGTTTGGGCAAAATGTTAACTTAGAGGAAAGCGGACAACCACCTTTGTACCACATCAAATCCTGGCAACTTTTTAACATTAATTGTAAAACAATTTGAGTTTATCAAATTGATTCCTATTTTCCTATTTCTTTCTGACCATCTAAATACCACAATTCATTCTATACGTTTAGAATCTGATATTTTCATGATAAATTTTAAAACAGACACAATGCACATTATATGGACAAAAATAGAACAAATATAAAATAGGGAGATAGATCATCTAAGTTTGGCACAACATGTCAATCAGTGTATAAAATGTTAGAACCAGGTTAATGTTTTTTTTTTAACATAACATTTGACTAACAGGATATAGTGCTTGTATGAAGTTAAAACGATTAAAGAAATATATACAAACAATGTTAAGGCTTGATTTTATTAATAAATTACATCAAATTAGAACAAAATATCTGTCTCAAGCTTTGGGAAAATCAAAATGTTTAAAGTTTTACTTCATTATAAACCTGGGATTTATTAGAACAGTCTTATATAATAACTTGTCATGTTAGTCTGATACTTTGTATGAAATATAAACTACGATTAGCCTTATTATGATTAGACTAAATATTAATTATTCAGCATCTGGATGGTGTGTTCCTCTTAGAAAACATTCCTGAAAACAAAAACAAATAGCACATTGTTGATGAGTCGGTTATTGAATTATTTTTATACATAGATCCTCAATTTTAAAGATTCTTGTAGAGTTATAATTGGACCTAAGAAAATTTGTTTACGACATAAAGTGTTGTAATAATGTAATGAAATAATTGTATTTGAACAGTAAATATTTCACCTACATGGTTTAAGCTAGGACCATTGAAACTACTCTAGGTAGTAATGCTGAGTTGAAACAGCTGGTTAAAATATTGATTTTTTTTAGATAGGTGTTGAAATTGATGAGCACTATTTGGGATATACCAGTATGGCTTTAAATGATAGTGCATGATGAAAAACAACGCTTGTAATATAAGGAGTGAATACACAACTGTGTGTATAAATATGAGAATGCCTTTAATGTATCAGCATTGGTGTTGATAATGACATTAAATTTTTTTTAAAGTGTGTGGAGTATTGCTATAGGTAATCTTAGATGAAGAGTAGTCACTTTAATTTAGTTCCATGTGCAAATATAATTGTTTAATTTTCAATTATATTTTACTATCTAGATTATATTTTGCATTGGATATTGCCCAATTTATTTTATATTCATTTTTTTTAACAAAATACATTTAAATTATGAGGGTTTTGCACATTTTTAAAATGATGAATGTAGGCTTTCATTTTTTTTAAAATAGGCTATTAATTATTTATTTTTTAAGGAAAGAGGACATTGAATTTCTTTAGTTCAGCCTATCCATCATTATTTATATCTTATCAGCACTAATAACTTTTGTAGTAAAATACCAGATACCAGATGGATATTATATTGAAGGTAACATATTTATTATAAACTTTTGTAAGTGGTTTTGTTATGCTTGATATTAACAAACATACAAAATTAATCAATTTTCTTCTTTTAAATATCCATTTTAATAAACTTGAGTGTAAATCCTTCAGCCCTTACTCATCTTTAACATTGTGCTTATGGAAATGTATACATACCTATTTATATTTTAATGTGAAATTATATTCTGACTCAGGAAACACGTTTTCAAAAATCATTCAAGTGTGTGTGAAAAATAAAAAAGTCATATAATACAGAATATAAAACACATTAGATACATACACAGTATGTATGTGAGCAAGCAATAAATGTTGTGTTGATAAATTAATTCCAAAATAATATTTCAAAAGCAGTGTGTAGATTCATTCAAAGAAAAAATCTCAAAATTGTGTAAAATGATGTAAACAAATATGCATAAATAAAATATTGGCATTATAAATGAAATATTAAATTTAAAAATTAACTAAACACGGTTAATGATACACCATTTTGAATACAATAACTGCATTACCAACCAATATATACACACACAATTGAAAAAAATGCATCCCAATAGCAATATTGTGTATATTTTGTAAGCTGAAACATGCTCAAAACCAGACTTTATGAAATATTTATATTATACACACTGGACTCTGTCCATGCTCCCACCTCCACTATGGCCCTGTAATTGTGATGTCATATCAATGTGTCCTAAGACCTCAATGGTATCACCACCACAAGAACCAAAGCTGATGTGTTAACAGTAAGAAAGATAATGTTGAGGGGGGACCCATGACACGACACCCCTATTCAACAATTTGTCTGTAACCGCAATAAATATCAAATAACTGTCTTTTACTATAATTTATTTTATACATTTAACTCTCTAGTATAATTTTATCTTCTAAGGTTGAAATTTAGCCTAGAAGATAACTCCCTCCTTGATGCAGCCATTATTCATCCCCTTGCTACACTTTTCAACCAAGATAAGTGTTTCAAGCACTTTAAAGTGAGGGTATGGGGATGATGATAATAATAATAATGATGATTATGATGATGATAATAATAATAAATAATAATAATAATAATAATAATAATAATAATACAGGAAACCTCAACAACCCTGATAAACGTCACAAAGTACAAATTTAATTGTTCAAGAATATTTTGGCATTTCAGTGGGAACTCTAAGCTGCATAATCAAGGGAAAGTTAGTGTTCCACCACCCGACAAAATTGAGTTGGTTAACATTATTCCTGCGCAAAGATTAAGTGAAACTCGAACTATTAACCGATACCAAGACATCTTCTAAAAGCACCCTTCTATACACATGTTGGAAGATATTTTAGACGTGCTTTTACAGGAACCCACATGTTAAATGCGTTTGAGGTTTTGTCAGATGACAACAAATGTATTTAGCGATTTAGAAGAGTACAATTAAATTTAATATATTATGAACTGGTATTAAGAAACACCATGCTAGTTAAACATTAAATACCATTTAGAGAGGTTTATGGGGAAATAGATAACACTTAATAAAATGAGAAAATACACATTAAGAAGACATAAAATAAACACGAATAAAAATGTTGTTTAAGTCAAAAAGCCATAAGCTACAACATCAAGGAGGACATTTAAACTTACTGATGACTACACGAAGTAAGGGTGAAGTGAACGAGCATGCTAGACGTTATAAAATGGAGCAAATTGCTCCACGACAACCTTGGAAACCGAGATGATTCCCCTGGATGATAGCAGTGGGGCAGACTGGTACAATTTCACACACATTTTTCACTTTTATGTTCACTGAACGAAAACATGAAATCAATAATACACCCTAAATTAACACTAAGTATGGGAGAGAATAATGCAGGAGCTTATAACATTCTATGGCCTTCTGGCTAAAACAATAATAAAATGTAACTTTACTTATTAAGTTTGCCACATTACTAAGTGTATTTGTTTAGGGCTGTAATCAATGGCAAAGATGTAGGGTGGTATTATGATGCTAAAGGTGTGTAGTTTTCTTTTACTAGTTTGTACATTTATTATACAGAAATACTCAAGGAAGTAAAAATTTAACATAAAATATCTAACATGTAAATCTATATTAGAACATGCAGTCCAAAATGTGTACATTAGAAGTCAATTTCTTGTATATATAATATATATCTCTCCTGATAATTACATTAAACACTAAGCCTCTTGTGCAGCATAAACTTTAAAATGTGTGACTGGTAGCCTATTGCCTATTAAGTTTTAAACTCGCAATATGAATCTACTATTGGCTACCTGCTTCGGTGGCCACATGGTCTAAGGCATCTATTGTAATAGACTAGACTGCCAATAACAGGGAGATCGGGGTTCGAACCTCGGTTGGGTATACTGAAGGTTGTTTTCCTAAAATGTTTTCCCCAACTCTCCTTCCATGAAAATGCGAATACACTTCCTCTAAATTCAACCTTCACCATCCTTAACTCACTAGCATAATTAGTAAATATGCTTATAACTTGAACAGGCAACAATATGCTAAAAAAAAACCAATTTGTTCACAATACGATAAATTAAAGGAAAATAAGTGAAACCTGTCCATACTTTACCGAATATACATGGAAAGTTGTCCCAATTGAAAATTCTTTGTTTCCACTTCAATATTAAAGGAACCGGAAATTACTGGTGAGAGACAAGGGGAAAAATTAACCTTGAATATTGATAGTAGGGAGGAGTAGGGACGATTCCCTAGACAAAAAGCTGTAAATTTGGCACATATTCATGCATGCATTATTTACTTCAGCAAATTGAAAAGCAAAAACTCATATCGTACATTTACATATATAATTTGATGCCTAGCAGTAGTTAGTGGCAAAAATGTATTATGTTATTTTTTTTTATAAATATAAAACGAAATAAACCTTCTTTTAATATTCTTTAAAAACTGTTACTACCCACTTCCAATTAGAGTTCATGGAGTTAGCTGGTCCAATTATGTAACTACTCTGTTAATCTACCTACATCTAGTATCTAAAAACTCGACTAAAATTGTAATTTTCTAACAATAGAAGTGGTTTAAAAAAATATCAATTTCAATCATTGAAAGGGTACTAGTGATTACTTAGTCAAAGAACCATGAAGCTACAGATTTACTTGCTTATTTCTCCTAACACATAATCATATTTAAATCAACTGCATTGCTTATTATTATAAGGTAAACTTTTGACAGGGCAGTGTTATTTTTTTCATCTATTTCCTTCAGTTGGTTTAGTTATTTACAATTAGTTTAGTAGTATAGTCCATACAGTTTGTACTTATGTGATATTAAGAAACATCTATTACAGTAAATATAGTGATTATTTGAAAATTATTTTCCTTTTAATGGCAAATACTTAGGACAGTTATTGGATTTTAGTATCATTTCATAAATATAATAAACATATCGCTCGAATAATATGGCATATTGGATTTTACCAAGCTTTGGTTAAGTAATACATGGTAAAACTTGCATTATCCAGCATGCCTCCAAATGTATAGCAATATGGTAGTCCTACGGCTATGTTTGTAATGTCATAGCAAATATTGAAATCGACACAATATTTTCAACAATCAATAATAATTTAAAAGGCAAACAAAAAGCTACACCACCAAAATAACAACAAACTACGTCTCTGCCATCAATCACACCACCATCTAGTAAGTTAGGGATACTGAAAAATGAAATGACAAACTGCTTTATATAGTATTAGATAGATCACTCATGCTCTAAACGGAAGGCACAATGCCATGAAGGGTAAATTACAACTATACTACTTCACATAATTATATACTAGGGATCTGCAAATAATCGGATTTTGAGGTTCGAGCTGAGCTTTAAATAAATACACAATCTTGGGCTCGAAATGACTTATGGGCATGCAATTTTAAGCTCGTTGAAACAAGTCATATCTTTGCTATGTACTGTTAACTCTTATCTCTACTTGTTGGGATGTGTTTTGTTCTGATGAAATTTGAGGGTTTGGGAGTGGGGAGAAGAATCTAACAAAGAGGGTATTATTATGTGCAGCAGATGGCCATTGAGATTTCAAAGTCATTAACTGGTTTTGGTAATAAAAGGAAGAGAGTATGAGGTTTAGATAAAAGAAGATATAGAAAGGTATCTCTGTAGAGATTTAAAAAAACAAATAGCCTAGTGCAAGATTGAATCAAGTACACTTTAATGCAAAAATGTACTATATACACCTTAAAAATACTTAATGCTATAATTTCTTTCTCTGGCAAGAGGCCTGAACCAGATGAACAGCTGCACTCCAGTTGGGCAGGATATATATATATATATATATATATATAAAATTTAGCTAAATCTTCACAATCAAACATGTTTTCACAATTTTTTTCTAACTTTACTTAGGAACATTAAATTAAATCCTAAATAAATTTTCGGTTACTATTACAGTATATTTAAAATTTAATCATATAATCTACTATGCTTTTTTTTATAATTAAAAAATAAGTAAGTTTAGATTTAAAATTTAAAAAATTAAAACAATTTTATAACATATTTGTTTTTTATTTACTTAATTAAGTTTTAAAATTCTATATTTATTCAACCTAAGCTTGACTCGGCTCAATACTTGCTCGAGATAGACTCGAATCAAAAACTTTAGCTTGCAGAACCCTAATATATACCATCTTTATAGGCCTTCACACAAAGGGTAACATAAGAGTCAATATGACCTTAGGTAGGTAAATTGAAATTCACTCAGTGTGTCGAAAGTCAAAATGTAGTCAGCAAAAACCATTGAGTGCTACTACTTACACTTCATGTAATCTTTCACATTCCAACTTACTCCACTTTGTGGATTTAGGCTAACTACTTATGGCTGTAATTACATATATATCCAAACTATATATTACTTTAAATAAAATAATATTGCATATTATTTGCAAATAAAGAATTTTTAAATAGGTATGGTAAATAAAGTTAGATTAGCATTATATCCAATATATTTTTTAAAACTCTAAAATCGTTTTATTAATTGTTAATTAATATTGGTAATCGTAACTTTTTTGTTTTTATAGAATTACTCCTGAAGCACTGGCACTTCTGTGATAAAATGTAACCTTCCAAAAATGTAAGTACAGTAGTCTCTCGGAAACGCGACCTAATGTGGACTGAGATGATGTCAAGTTATTGAAATGTTGAGTTTTACAAATGAACTTGCATAAGATGCATGTTTACTATGTTATGTTTACTAAACAAGGATGAATCACAGTACAGTATTGAATATTATAGGTACAGTTGTACTGTACTTTAGTATTGTACAGTACAGTACAATATATTATGTATTAATATAATGGTGTAAATACATACGTGTAATACACAGAAATGCAGTATAGTACTATACTTATAATATTGTATTGATTCGAATAACACGTTACCGAATTGGAAAACTAACAAACACAGCACTTGTAAAAACACCACAGCACGACTGTTCCACTCGAGTTACACAAACAAACTGAGAAGTTATACAGTTGAATGACCTTAGATTGTGATGATTTCGCCAACAACTGTGCGCGTGTCGAGTTACACGGAATGTCGAGTTTCCGAGACTCTACTCTATTTAAATTAATTATAAATTAAAAGTTGTTTGACTAAAAATTCCTTTGAAATAAATTGAAATCTAGTGAGTGTTACAGTGATGTAGAAAGAATAGCCAACTCCTAAGCAACTATATTATTATAAGTTCAAGTTGTACTCAAATAATATAAGGAAATTTAAAATAAAGTTTAACCAAAACCACACAAACACAAAAAAACATCAAAAATTAGAGATGGGTTTATATATTTGTCTGTATCTCATCTTAATGTCAACTCCATTTAGGCAGGCTCACATAGATTGATGGCATTATCACAATATCTTACAAGCGAAACCATAGGGGAATAAACAAAGTACATGTTTAAAGAAATAAATAAAATCATTCAAACTAATTATCCTGTATATGGGTCAAAATAGGATACTGAGACAAAACCTGTACTTAAGTGATAAATTATTATTAATATATAGCTTTTAGAAGTTTTTTAGTATTTAGATTAAATATTTCCTAATATTTATTATAAAGTTAAAAAAACATTAATTATGTTGGAGTAACTGACTAAGCTACACGATCTAACCACTGCACCAATCACGAAAGGCGCTGCAGTAGCGCGAGTATCAAGAGTTACCAATCACGCACTTTCACTTTCACAGTTGTTTTTCTCCTTCAAACCAGACCGCGTCGTTCTGTACTCACGCTAACCTTATTTGTGTTAATTAGCCCATTAAGTGTATTTGTAGATAGTGTTTTGTGTCTCGGACGTTGACTATTGTGTAGCCGACTTTAACCTTTGCTAACAGGTTATGGGCCCAGGCTCGTCGCGATAATTTTCGTGTGACTAATCGAAGATCGCGAAGCACGT
This sequence comes from Timema bartmani, assembly GCA_902151455.1. Lineage (NCBI taxonomy): Eukaryota > Metazoa > Arthropoda > Insecta > Phasmatodea > Timematidae > Timema > Timema bartmani. Next base: position 80,589 of record CABFWB010000781.1, read on the forward strand.
AACTTTAACGGACATTGCGCCATATTATTAATAATAATAATAATAATAATATTTAGCACCGCGTCTTACTACCCATTCGGGTTATACGCTTAAGTACTAATTACGCTAATGGATTAGGAATTGGGAAGGTTGAATTTAGAGGAAGTGAACCCGCATTTGCGTGGAGGGAGAGTGGAAAACCATTTAGGAAAAACCACCCCCAGTTCACCCGACCGAGATTCGAACCTCGATCTCCCCGTCCTC
>CABFWB010000781.1:85142-96983 GCA_902151455.1 Timema bartmani
AGTGTTGGAGTAACTGACTAAGCTACACGATCTAACCACTGCACCAATCACGAAAGGCGCTGCAGTAGCGCGAGTATCAAGAGTTAACCAATCACGCACTTTCACTTTCACAGTTGTTTTTCTCCTTCAAACCAGACCGCGTCGTTCTGTGCTCACGCTAACCTTATTTGTGTTAATTAGCCCATTAAGTGTATTTGTAGATAGTGTTTTGTGTCTCGGACGTTGACTATTGTGTAGCCGACTTTAACCTTTGCTAACAAATTATTTATGATTTTGGTAAAGAATCAGATTAATTAAAAAAAATGGGGTGGCCCAGTGACTAAATAATTTTATAATAGAAATTGATAAAAATAAAGAAAAGGGGAAACTAAACCAACAAGTGTAAATTTAATGAAGAAATATCACGTAAGGAAAGAGGAAAAATGTGGGAAGAATCCAATTCACAAAGGTGACATCTTCTTCCTTTCTTCTGTCTTCTATAGTAAAAATAGCATGCACACACACACATACACACACACACACACACACACAGAGTAATATTTTGCAATTGTTGCCAGTATCAAGAGAAAAGGGAATACACTCTACACAAACACTGAATTATTGCATTTTTGACAGTTTCCCGCTAATGGCAAAGGTGTTGTACTCAAGAGAATTGCAGACATGCTTGTTTCCCGTGGGAAAATACATCGTGAACTCTTCCCAGTTTGTAGATTAATTTAAGCAAATTTGTCAAAACGTTGAGTTAGTGGAAATTTTTGACAGGGATATACAAGAAATGAAGGTCCTTTCAACTGTAGTATCCCCAATTCCTGGTATTTCATCACTTTACCAGTTGACTTGGTCACTAGATCACACTATTACCATCTCCACATGATAACTCAGCTGCTTCCAGTGTCCATTGGGCTGTGCGTGCAAGCATCATGAGGAGAAGTACTCTTCGCCATGTTTGTATCCTTTCATTGGTTTACTTGCAGAATTTTTGTTATTTATGCAATTAATTTAATATTATTTTTTACCAGAAAATACAGATAAAATCCTTAACCAAACAATCAACTAATAATTGACTCGGCCACAGGCTGGAAACAGTTGATGATGATGATTATGATTATGATTATGATGACGATGACGATGACGATGACGATGATTAGGGACACACTACAGCTCTAGGAGAAAATAAAATAGCCTATTAATCTGAGATCCCTACGGTCCCTACCATGTAACAACAGTCCCTTATGAATAGTGATCGTCTATATACTTATTCACCCACTATTCAAATAGAAAACAATGTATGAGGATAAAACTAATATTCAAAGAAGTGAATAATCCGAATGGGCAGTAAGAAGCCATGCTAAAAACTGATTTAAAGTGTAGTTAGTGTTTATACATATTTATAATAAAATAGTTATGATATTAAATATAATTATTTGCATGGATACATATACCACAATTTTGACCTTGAAATATTAAAATACTTATTTGTTTAGTTATTATTATTATTAGCACCGAGTCTTACTACCCGTTCAGGTTATACGCACTTACGCTAATGTGCAATGGTAGGGTGATTGTGAGATGAAATGGACGACCTACAGTTTAATGTGGAATCCGAACCACGGTGGAGGTCTGGCATTCCACACATTCACAAGTTGTGATTAATACACGTATTGTCAGAGGTGAAGGAAGGGTTTGGCAATCAGATAAATCTGTGCCGGTACCGAGGATTGAACCCTGGACCCCAGCACAGAAGTTACCCCTAGACCACCAGGTCACCTATTTGTTTAGTTAATTTGATATATTTCTTAACTTATTTTTAACAATGTTGCTCAAATAAATGATTATTAAATGATAATCTTTCTTTTAATATCAACACAAATAAATACTTAAATGAGCCTGAGAAAATACGGGACCGTCATTATGTTGCTAACTGAATTTTTTGTGTCATAATGTAAATAAATAAATAAAATGTTGTGATGTTAATGATCGCAGAGGGTGGTATTTTTGTATTTACTATTTAACATACTTTGAAAGAAAAAAAATCACAAAAGGAGACAATTTTTTTTTAAATAGAGTGCAAATTGTTCCATTATCGAAATTTGACCCATAGAAAACTAGTTACATTGATATAAGATATTTTAAAATATTGGTTTTAATTTTACTTTGTTATAGCAATTTTGTTGTTTGTTTGGCTGCAGTCCATATTTAAATATTCTCATCAAGCCTGGCTTCACCTGGCAACATTCCACATACCAATGCAGCATAAATAGAGGGAGTTGTATTATAGTTACTACTCTTCCATATCTCTACAATGTAGGTTTCATTTGAATCTATCTCTGGAAGATGTTTATTTAGTCTTGTTACAAATTATTGGTGGCACAGTTCAATAATGCTATAAAAACAAAAAATCCTTTTTCAAAAAAGCAGACTTTAATAATTAGTATAAGTTAGAATAAAATTAAACAAAAATGAAAAAATATACTACTTAATAATGTATGATACAAAATAATATACCTATCTTTTAAATTGAATTAATATTTGTCATATAAATTAATTTTGTGAGTTAACAATAGTAGGTATTGAATTAAATATACTAGTACTCTCAATAAGTCATCCTAAAGCCAGCTCTAAACGATACATCAAATGCCTTCCAATGCTGGACACTTGATGGTTGAACGCATCGTGTGGAGGATAGATGGCTGGCATGCGTCGAGTACCCTGCTTCCAATGTTGGCATGTGATGAAGTTCGGGTTGTTGTCGGTAATTTTGACCCGCGCCAAAGGGAGGGTCTAACATTGTAATGTTTCTCCCGCCACATTCGTGACTCCTCTGCACGGTGCACTGAATTGTGTCCTGCCAGTATTAACAATGAGGACTACTGCAGCACCCACAGTATCGTCCTCCATGATTGAATCCACACAACTGGCCACCATGTGGGAGGTACATTGTACAATGATTGTTTGCACGGTCTAGAAGGAACAATTGGCAAACGTCCCTAAGCAGCTCATTTGCTGCCAATGTTGGATACAACGTTAGCAGCATTGGAAGCCATTTGACACATTGTGTGGAACTGGCATTACTATAATACTACTATTTTATTATGTACATTTTATAAATTTATTTAATATATTTCTTTACATTTTATTTCAGTATTTCCCAAACATTTTGCCATAGCAACCCACTTTTTACTATTAGTTTAGCTCATGTCCCAAGGTAGTTAAAAAAAAAAAGAGAATTTATTAAAATAAAATATAATGAAACATAGTTTACATTTAATTAATTTATATTTGGTTTATTTAGCATAACTGTATCCAACTTCTATGTAGTGGACACAAAAAGTATTTATTTAATATATGTTGAAAAACAAAAAAACAAACAAATTGAAACCAGTTTCTGTGGTCAATGATATAAGGCATCACTTTCACAATATACTATACAGCTAATAACAGAATGGAGATCAGGGTTTAATCCTGGCTGGGTGCGCTGAAGGTGCTATTTTCTAAGCGATTTCCCAATCTTCCTCCACACAAATGCGAGTAGATTTCCTCTAAATCCTTACTCTAGTAGATTAATTTATGTGTCTGTGTGTGTTTGTGTGTGTGTGTGTGTATATATATATATAAAACAAAAGTAAATGCAGAACCTACCATTCTATCACAAACCTCTTGCATAGGGTGGTATTTTTTGTAAGCTGGAACACTATTGAACTGAGCCAATGATATACCCTAGTAGTATTTATTAACTATATTTATAGTAAACTCTTTTTGGTGTTAATGCCAACTACCCCTTTTATAGGTCCACAAAGAAATGTTTTCTCTTTAAGCATGGACTAATATTAATACTACATAGTAATATTAATACTACATAGTAATATTAATACTACATAGTAATATTAATACTAAGATATTTAACATACACCTTCAGATACACTGGGCTATATCAGAACATTAAATAGTGTATTAAACACCTAGATATTGTGCCAGAAATTGTACTAACTAGGAAAAGGGTAAATCTATACACACTTTGTAAAATTTTCTAGGCACGTACACCTAACTCAAACTTAGACTTATAGTTAACTCTCTGGCATAGTGCTTGTGTATATACGGTGTGTATTTTAAGTGTTTCAGTGTTCTCTGTAATAAGGACCTTCCAAGCATTAATCATTAAGGCCTATATCTGTATTAAATACACAAATACATATTTACCTGAGCCAGAGTTGCTCATAGACTTTTGCAGAGTTGGACCATCTTGTAAGGCATACCATCTGGCCTCTTCAGTAACTACGTTGGGATCTACAAATGAATTTAGCTTCAATTAAAATATAGTCACAGTTCAAGCTAGTCCATCACTTTTGGGAGTGAGGGTGTAAGGTTAGATAATGATTAAAAATACTTCTAAAAATACCAATGAGAAAGTTCCATTGTAACTACAAATGTGACCCCCTTGGTGGCTGCATAATCTAAGGCACTACTCTCGCAATAAACTAGACTTCCAAAGATGTGGAGGTCGGGGTTTGATCATGGTCAGGTGTATTGAGGGTAGTTTTTCCTGTATGGTTTTTCACTCTCCCACGCAAATGCGGGTACACTTCCTACAATTCAACCTTCCTAATACCTAATACAGTTGTGTAATTAGTAGATGGTATAACCCGAATGGGTAGTAAGACGCAGTGCCAAAACGAATAACCAATGTGTGTAATCAATCTTTCTCTGCTTTTGTTCACTAACCAATTTTGACATTTTCAAGCTATATTGATATCAGTTAGATTAGTCCAAGAACAACATGCATGATCCATCTACTTAATCAGCTTACTCTGAATAGCTGAAAAAATTTAAAAAATAAACTAAGGAACATCATCAGTAGTTTTTTAGATGTACTTGAACTAATGAAGTTTCTCTGCTACCATTTTTGTGCACCACTTTGTCATTTGGGAGTATATAAGCATTTAGTATGGTTTGCCGATTACAGGGTTGGGGCAAGGGTTGGAATCCCAGCTATGTGTAGAAAGGGTACTTTTTATTAAATGGTTTACCACTCTCCACATAAATATAGCTACAATTCCTCTCAATTCTATGGTCCTATTTCCTACCTGTAATTAAATGCATATAACCATGGGTAGTAAGAGACAGACATAGAACTTTTTTTTAAAAATTTGATTATGATTAAGAATGTCATACTCACTCAACCAAAGATAACTCTTAAGTTCACACCTGTTAAGTCAATCAGTATTCCTCCAAGAAATTTGATAGTGGTGGACTCAGCATAATTCCACACTGTTAATTCTAAAAACCGAGATATTAGTTGATCCTGAGAAACGTTTTCATAAACCAATGTTTCATTCCACTCGGGGTCGCATGTCCTAGTAAGCACTTGGGTGCGCCGTTGCTGTTCATTTCTGAAAAATATATAATTTTATATTATGTAAAAAATTGTTCACAAATTTGACCCATATTTTTAGTGATTAGAAATCATTTGGTATTTTCATGATGAACTAATTGGTTACTAAAAGATTAATATCAACTTTAATCCATGGTTTTATCAGCACACTACTTATAACTAACATAACCTAGGATAGAAATTGTGGTAAAATAATAGCGATCATGTTTAAACATTGATGACGCTAGGGAAAACGCATGAAGCACCGATTTAGCAAAATTTCAAAACTCTTATGTGATAAAAATGATAATAAATGTGCAGTATCGCAACAGATATGGACAAAAATTTGATAAAAATATAGTTTTCAAAGGGTTATTCCTGGGTATTATTCACCTCAATCCTTTAGAAAAGGATTAGGATTTTTAAAGCAAGTCCTGTAACCGAATTAACTGAAATGCAAGATAGAAATTCAAGTTAAATAAAATCAAAATTTTAAGGCAGATGTGTGTTGGTTTAACACCTTATAGTGTTAAAAGTGTTTACTATTTTTCCAACACAAAACAAACACTAGAAAATGTGTTAGCCTGTACTAATTCTTTATATTTAATCATTATTTTATAACTACAAGTTAATTCATTAAAATTAACCTATAATTTATTCTTCAAAATGTCAACAAACTCTAGGTTAGGCTGGGAATAGTTACATTTTAGGGTTGTGTATTTTATATTACTGTTCCACCATTACATAATTGTCCTATAATTATTATATTTAGTTTAGAAAGCCATGACAAGATCTTGCATATGCTGTATGAAATGACAAATTTACTTCTATTATTTCTCATTTGGCCCATAATAGAAAAATTTATAAATTGGCAGTAATAAAATCCAAGCTAAACTAAGCATTAGTTTATCAAAAATACAAGGTACAAAGACTAATTATCAAAGTGTTATAATGACTAGGACACATCCTCTAGGAACTACGAAGTTTGTATGTGTCGAGTTCAGTTTAGTTTACAAATATAGCCTAAAACTATTGAAATGGAATGGTCTCTTAACCTAGTTCTTGACATTACTCATATTTGACAGTCAGGATAAATATAGATAGTAACAAATTTACTAAATTCGATCTATTGCCTATTTAAACCCACTTGTTTCATTTTTGTTCATCCCATACCTATCCAGAAAATTGTCAAATGTTATGTCGTTCTTACTTACTCTCTGGCATTAGGAACTCGAAAGTTCATTGCCGCACAAAAGTACACCACCTATGCCGATCTTGAGCTAGTTCTATCCAATCCACCTCGTTACACCTTATCCCTATCTTGAGCTAGTTCTATCCAGTCCCCCTCATTACACCCTATCTCTTTCAGGTCCATTCTAATGCTATCCTCGCATCTGCGTCTAACTATTCCCAATGGTCTCTTACTATTGGGTTTAGATTAGGAGGGATAGCCAGCACACTTACCTTGGTGATATTAGAGTAGACAACCAAGAGCATCAGTCTACTCTCTTGACCTGATGAAGCTGTCTGTGACAGTGAAAGCTTGTCCTTAAAAATGTGTTTGTGTGTTTTTTAGTGTTCTATCTAAACAATTTCTACTCCAGTATCACCAAGGTAAGTGCACTGGCTATCCCTCCTAATTTAAACCATGATTTAGCCTAGTGCTCTCTATTCCAAATAACCTTACTGTTGGGTTTGCCAGTCATTACTCTGAACATGGTTCTAGATTCTCACATTTGCACTGCATGTCCCGCCCACCGTAATCTATGAGACTTGATTATCCTAACACTGTCTTGTGATGAGTACAGGTTATATAACTCATCTTTACATAACATCCTCCACTCCCCAGTAGCCTCATCCCTTTTTGGACCAAATATCTTTCTAAGCACCTTGTTTTCAAATACACTAATTTTTTTTGTCTTGTAAGGATATTAACCACGTTTCACACCCATAGAGAACAACCAGTAAAATAATTGTTTTGAAGATTCTGAGTTTTACATTCCTTGACATCAAGCGAGATGTAAACAACTTGTCTTTATTAGTGTTTTTAAATCTATTTGAACATCCCACAATACAACAACTCCTATTTCATATTGTGACACTTTTTACATGATTACGTGTATCAAAATTAATATAATTAAACAAAGTTTAAACATGTTTGGAACATCAATAAGCTATGATTAGTTATGTGTTTCAGCAATTACCTTCATGTAGGTGTTTCAAAATTCTGCCACTACCAGCGCCACATACATTACACATTGTGCCTATAAGCTAGATTACACGATTGACATGGTTATGAATTTAGATCGAGTGTATCATATAGGTGGTTCTGACCAGGCTAGAGGGCAAAAAATATCTTTAGATTTTTTTGTAAACAATAAAGACAATTTAGGTAGATTTTATATAAAAGATGATTGGTTAATTTATATAACTTAAATGTAGGCCTACTGCTAAAATACTCCAACACTGCATGGGGGATTATATTAATAATAGATAGGAATATTTTCTAATACACAAAGAAAAAAAATTATACCTACCTACTAACTAGTTCCAAGATAATTTTATCGGTCCTACTTATTCCTAATATAATATATGTATATATATATATTTTGTTTATATTTTTTCTATCTTGCTTACATTCTTTCTGGCAGAAGGTAAACATTCACTAAAGAATCTGGTGGGACACCTTCAACACACTTTAAGTTTCTTGCCTTCTTTACAATTACATACAGTATCTGAGCATTTTTGTCATAGCAAACTTGCAGCTGGATCTCACCCTGTAAACAAAAATATGTTCACAACAAAAATTTTGTACAATCCACCAATATATATCTACCTTTATATGACTATGGATAATTTCTTCGGCATTGAATTAAGAATAGTACCTATATACATAATATTATTGAAATGAGTTTGCATGAGTTTTAAGCTCCAAAGCAATGTATAATATTTATATAAGTAAAAGATAGGTAAATATTAGTTTGACTTAACACATAAGCATAAGATTTCACACGTCAATGAATTGGTCCACGAACATGTTCATTAAGTATCAGAGATGCAAGTGCTAAATAAATTATTAACCCAATGCAGCAGTTCTCTGGTTGTAACTCTGAAACTGTGATACACTGTAAAGCTGATTACACAATTATGTAATGAACACCCATTTTTGGTTGCATATGTACACTTTTAATATTGAATTGGTCTTTACATGGTTGTTAAATTGTTGTTGTTGTTGTTGTTATTATTATTATTATTATTATTATTATTATTATTATTATTATTATTATTATTATTATTGTTCTGTCTTACAACAGGTCCATTCCTTTTGTCAGTGAACTTAGACCGCCAAAGCTCCCTGTCCTATGCCTCCATTAGCTCCTAGAATTTTCTTCTTTCCTTCAATCATCTAATAATAGAATCCCCCTGCTTCCTAAGCTCCTCTTTCCCTCAACCTTTCCTTCTATGATGTTATGCAAAAGACAGTTCCTCCTAAGAATGTGTCCTATCAAGTTGGCTTTGTACCAAAGAATCACATCCAAAATGGTTCTCTTCTTACCCGCTCTTCTTAGTACTTCATTTGTCACCCTGTCTGTCCACCTGATCTTCTCAAGTAATCTCCCGCACCACATTTCACAGCTCTCAAATTAATTATTCTCATTCTTTCTTTGAGTCCAAGTTTCTGCTCCATATCTCCATATGCTCCAAATATAGTATTTCATCAGTTTCTTCCTCAGTTACAAACTTAACTCGCTGGTCATCAGTAACCTTTTATTGTTGAAAGATTCCTTGGCCATGGCAATTTTTGGTCATGGTGATCCTTGACCTGATTTTCTTGGTGCTGTAAGCATTCTTTGTTAGAAGAGATCCCAAAGGTACTTGAACTGCTCTATGCTTTCCAACTACTGGTTTCAAATTTTGATTTTCAGCGGCTCTTCATTTTTTGAAATCCCCATCACTTTTTTGACTTCTTTATGTTGATCTACATGCTATATCTTATACATTATCTCCACCAGCTGGTCCATCATTTCCTGCAACTCTTCTTAATATTTTTTGCCAACAATGCTAGATCATTTACCTCTTTTACTGTGTTGATGATGCATCCTCCTATCCTGAAATTGCCACATACCTTCAGGGCTTCCCTCACCAGCCACTCTTCATACAAGTTGAACTGCCAGGGTGACAAACAGCATCCCTGTCTCACTCCGCTTTCTATCTCTACACTGTTGGTCTCACCATCATTTAGCCTCACCTTCACTCGCTGTCCCTTGTACAGGTTTGCAATCAACCTTCTGTCCCTCCAGTCGATGCCAATCTTCTTGAATATTTCCATCACTTTCTTTTCACTTCACTCGAGTGCATTTTTTCAGTTGATGAAACTAATGTAGACTTCTTCCTTGACTTCCAGCACTCTCTCTGAAATTATTCTCATCATCCCGATGGAATCTCTTGATTCCTTTTCCGAATCCAAATTGGTCTTCTTCCATCACACTTTCTGTTTTCTATTCCAGTCACCTGTTAAATATTCTTGCTACCATGTTCCCCACATAATAAATGAGGCCGATCGTCCTATATAACTATGTAAGTGTGAGTCTTTTTGCTGTGTATAGTTAAATTGGGAGAGTGTGTGTACGATGCAGCAGGCACTTACTACTTAACATAGTTTGTTACATACAGTTCACCCAAGAGCTGAGAAAAAGATTTTTTTTTTCAGAAGAGAAACATCATGTGCTAAATTGACGAGGCTCTCAAAACTATATGCAATCTTTATAATGCACTTGCATATAATTTAGCAAGGGACAAATCATGAACTTGGACTATTAGTTAGTTAATTTTTATTTACAAGGCCAGGCCAGGCTGAGTTATATTATTTTGAGCCACTCAAATATTACTGAATGCAAGGTTAGAGCATTTCTTTTTAGAATAGCTTGCCAGATGTTAGGTTAGATTGTGCTGCATCCATGAAAATGAGATACATTTTCAGGTATAATTTCAATGCTTGGAAATACATAGGTGATAAATCTTGCATGTGTACATATCCCCAGTCTTTCATGTGATAATACTATGTATAGTGGTATTATGTAATACACTTACTATAAAAAATGGCTGATTGTATGCTTTATTAATTTATATTTTTTATAATTCAAAATACTACAATCGGGACCTTCCATCTCCCTTTTCCCGCTATTGTAAGTTGTTCAACCAACCACCAGATTACCAGTTTTCACTTACAGGAAGTACTAAGTACAATAGTCTTAGACTGCTTGTCCAAAAGAGATGATTTCTGTATTTCAACTTCTAAGGAATGTGGTATTATCTGCTGTCTATCAAAGCTAAATACATCTTCCTAAACACCTAGATTAAATTGAGAATACAGAGAACAATGTGACAGTCATGACATTCCTCTGGAATCTAACATTAGTGTGCATTGCTAAGGGCTCACTAACTCTTTTCTAATCACCTTAGAAAAGAGGTTTCAAACAAAGTAGTAAACTAAAATATATCAAGCATTTTCAGAACTTACTGAGAAAGTGGAAAACACAACATTTCAAAATTAAACTAAGCTTAGGGGGGAAGAAAAAATGTTTGCAACATGTCAAAATTATATACAATTCTGTAAAACTAGGAACCTTTAAGAACCTTTTAGAACCTTTATGAACCCAAAATTATTTAACGGTTCTGATTCAAATTCTTCAGAATAGTGTTTTTAGGGTTCTGGCTCCTTAAAAATAAATGTTAATTTCGGTTATCGGTTCCTGTTTGACTCCCTGCCCATGCATCAGTCAATCAGTCAGTGGTATATATCCTTGCATCAGTCTAAAATTAGTAGTAATATAGATCCATACATCAGACATGCAATAAATGCTAATATAAATCCATGAATAAGTCAACAATCAGTAGCAACATACATCCATGAGTCAATCAAGCAATCGGTGATATACTTCCTTGTGTCAGTCAACAATCGTTAGTACTAAATATCCATGTATCAGTTAATAATAAAATGTGCTATATATCCATGTATCAGTTAATAATAAAATGTACTATATATCCATGTATCAGTTAATAATAAAATGTACTATATATCCATGTATCAGTCAAGCAATCAATGGTATCCATCCATGCTTCAGTCAACACTCAATAGTACACACAATATACATTTATGCATAAGGCAAGCAATGTATTTTTTTAAATTAGTGAATTGGTAAAAAAGTGTTTATTGAAATATTTTAAAATATTCGATACCAAAATAGACTATTTGTGATAAGAGAATAGGTTGGAAGGCAAGTCTAGTTATTTCTTCCTCAACATTCTACCAACCTTCCTTGATGACTCCAAGTTTGTCAGCAACACCTCCCTGGTAGATACGAGTAACATAAGTGCCAAGTTTACCTCCCGAATTTGGTATTTCTTTGCCTCCAATGACTCTCATTCCGAGTCCATTACCTGGAAAATTTGATTAGGAATAAAAAAAAAAT
>CABFWB010000781.1:108368-153710 GCA_902151455.1 Timema bartmani
CTCATGCCAGATCACACTCTTGCTGTGAAAGAGGATAAGAGCAAGGGTGCGAAGAGGAGCAAGGAGCGCTTTACCGTCCTTCTGTGCTAAACATAGACGGCAACGATAAGATGAAGCCCCTCGTGATCGGTAAGTTCTTTAATAAATAGGTATTTTTTCATGTGTTGTCTAAAAAAAGCAATTTTTGCATATAAGGGTCGGAGGTGAAACAAAATCAGTTAACATTCCAATAACGACCCCTTCGAAATAACGACCCTTTTCCAGGGAACCGTGAATGGTCGTAGAATCGAGAGTTGACTGTATATGAGAACAATATCCAACATTATGACATGTGCACCAAGTTTGGTTGAACACCATTATTTATTTTTATTCAAATATTTGGCTCTCTCCCGATTAACTATACAAAAAAAAAATGCATTGTAATTTAAACATTAATTAGTAGAGTTGAAACTCTTTAGTCCGAAATTCTGGGGTCCAGTGCGTTTTAAATCTACGGCCATTAAATTGAGGGACGGCCACCAGGACAGTGTTATTAGCAGTACAAAGGCACCAAAGTTGTTTACATTTGCAGCAGAGTGTTTTGGTTATACATTCTTGTATTGGCTTGTATTCTGGCTCTATTTTATCCCTTAGTTATATTTTCCAAGTGACCAAGAGCTGTAAAATGTGGTGTATTATTACCTGTTTTAAGCTTTATTTTACCTTGTGTGACATAGCGATAAGTATGTAGAGTGACATGGCAAGCCTAGTGCTTAGGCATTAGGTTTACCTAAATAAAGAGTTCTTAGAAGACAAATTCTGTGGTCTGGTACTTGTCAGATTCCAAGGGTGCTTGTTGAATATATTATTTAGTTATGTAATAATACTGTGACATATGTGGTTGCTGAGCCATCACTGGCTATAGTGGCGCATGCGCATATGAGATGTTCTGCAAGAAGTAGCATCATAAAACTTTTAATAGTCAGTCGCGTGTTTTTGATCTCATATTCACTGTTAGTTTAGATGGTTACCATATCAAGATTCATTACTCAGATGTATGCTCTTTTATCAGCTTAAGTATAAAGAAATGTACTATGGTTAAATAAATGTTGGTATGTCTTTATTTAAATTGTAAATAACTCAACAGTGCTGGACTAAAGAGTTTCAACTGTATGGTAATGTATCCCTTTTTACTTTTCGCTATCTTACAGGTAGAGAAAGTATTGTGATCGTCAAAACAATTGAACTCGAGATTTTGATGATTCTCCACGTTTCATGACCCCCCACGAATCCGAAAAAGTTGTTTTTGAATTTCCGTATATCTGTAACTTGGACTAGAGCCTAAACTATTTTACCAATCGGGATAAAGCTTGGTATCTAGGGTTTTTACAGGGTTGCCCCGATGGGTTTTTGGAATTGGATATCTAACCCTAAAATTAAGGGTAGTTTACTGAAGGGTAAAAAAAGAAAAAGTCGATTTTCTCAAAATAGGCTATAACGAATTTGATTAAATTGCATTTCAAAACATTTATAAATATTCCAAACAAAATGGCTACTCTCAATATTTCAGCAAAATGACTAAGGGCTCCGGTCTGATGCGTAAATTCTCCTTTTTTATCATATTTCCGAAACTATTTGAGATAGGAAATTACTTATCATTACAAATATGTAGATCTATTTATAATACAGATATTTTATTCGAAACCTATTTTTATAAAACCAATAACTTTCAAGCTATACGTATATATATATACTTCGAACACTAAAGATTAAGTATTGCGACCGTAAAAAAAATCTAACCTGAAATGTTGATGGATGTCGATGTCTCATGACCCCCGGACCCTAAAAAGTGGTCTTTGCAATGCCATNTGGCCTTTGCAATGCCGTCTGTCTGTTTGTGTGTTTAAACTTAAAATTAAAGTAGTTTAATAAAGGGCGAAAAGAGAAAAAATCGATCTTCTCAAAAGAGGCTCAAACAATTAAGATTAAAATTTGTATCTAGGCATTGCTTAAGATTATAAATAAACTGGCTATTTTTATTTTCCCATGAAAATGACTTTTAGGGTACTTTACATAAGCTGAAATTTCCGTATCTCTGCAACTATTTGAGATACTAAATAACTCATCAGTGCAAAAAACTTTTATATGAAATATATTTTTATAAAACCAACAGTTTCTGAGATATTAGCAAATATATTAATACAATTTTGTGAGCTTTAGTTGTAAAGAGATAGTACTTAAATTTTAATGCAATAATTCTCTAATTCCATAGAGTAATTAAATATAAGTAAGTCTTTCAAAATGTTATTGTTATTGTTTCTTAAACCACTTAGGAGAAATGTTTGTACAACATTGATCTGTCTCCATTTTAGACTCAATAGTCAATATTTAAATTTTTTATTGGTCAAAATTTATAAATGAGGAATTTAATAGCAATGCAATGACCTGAAGATGTGCAACACCTAATAAAATGTCGAAAATTTTAACCGGAAGTCGAAATTTTAATACGAAGTGTTGACCCTTGTGGACCCAATATCGATCTTTTTATTGCTCCAAACATACAAATGAGGACATTAATTCTTTAAAAATAAAATTATAAAATTTAAAACTGGGACTCAAAAAAGGTTTTAAATAAGTATAGTGCAATTTATGCTTGTGTTTGCGAGTGTATATTATTTCGTTTTGCATATATTACGAGTTTTGAGTAAATATCTCCATCACCATTTTTAAACAAGAGAGTGAGAAAGTCCGTGCGGAGTTCCATACCATTTATTTTTAGGGTGTGACAATGTTTATGAGTCCCATGGATATTTTATGGAACATTTAGACATAGAGTTTTGGTGTTTCAACTTTTTTTTTTAATGTGAACACCATTACCGTAGTTAATATTAGCTACAAGAAAACATTATTAAAGCATGAATCTTGCATTAGGGAAATTTATGAATTAGGCCAATAAATTAAAAGGTTGTTTTCTTAAATGTTGACTAGCTTTAAGCAAATTTTCAAAAATTGCATTCAAACTCTTATGTTTAAATAATAATACTATTTTATGTGTTGGTTAGATTTTTGTGAATATCTAGATGCTTTTTAACTTTTAAATTACAAACATTTTGCTTTACAATTTTAAAATTTTAACAACCCTTTTTACATTTGTTTTCTGGCTGAAAGAACAAATTGAACATACCATATATCATTGGTGTCTTAAGGAATAGATTAAGTTTTGCTTAAACCAGTTAGTATGTGATAGTTTTTAAAACTTCGGTCTACCTTTGACACACTTCTAAATATTATATTTTAAGTTATATTTTTACTTTCTTGCCACCTTACAGGTATAGAAAGTAGTGTGATCGTCAAAAAAATCTAACTCAAGATTTGGATGAATTTCAACATTTCATGGCCCCCCAGATTCGAAAAAATGGTTTTTGCATTTCCATCTTTCTGTCTTTCTGTCCATCTGTCTGGACCTCGGAGTAGAGCCTAAACTATTTTACTGGTTGGACTAAGACTTGGTATCTAGGTTGTTTTTTTTAATAGGGTTGCCCCGAGGGGTTTTTGGAATGGGATATCTAACCCTAAAATTAAGGGTAGTTTAATGAAGGGCTAAAATAGAAAAAATAAATCTTATCAAAATCGGCTCTAACTATTTTCATTAAAATTCATTCCCAAGCATTAATTGATATTACAAACAAAATGGCTACCCTTAATTTTTTGTCAAAATTACTTTAAGGATTCTGGTCTGATGAGTACATTCTAATTTTTTTTATCATATCTTCGTAAATCTTAGAGATATGAAATTAATTATAGTTGCAAATATGTAAGATTATTTATAATAAAAATCTTTTATTCGAAACATATTTTTATAAAACCAATAATTTTCAAGCTATATGTAAATATATGTGTTTTTTAACTTTTTGAACACTAAAGATAAGTATTGCGACCATAAGAAAAATCTAACCCGAGATGTTGATGGATGTCGACAAACCCTAAAGAGTGGTTTTTGCAATGCCGTCTGTCTGTGTGTCTGTTTAACCCTAAAATTAAGAGTAGTTTAATAAAAGGTGAAAAGAGAAAAATCAATTTTTTTCAAAATCGGCTCCAATAATTTAGATTAAAATTCGAATCTGAGAATTGATTAAGATTATAAATAAAATGGCTATTTTCATTTTCTCATGAAAATTACTTTTAAGGTACCTTACAGAAGCGGAAATGTTCCGTATTTCCGCAACTATTTGAGATACTAAATAACTTATCATTGCAAAATTGTAGTACCTACTATTAGAAATAAAAACTTTTATTTGAAATATAGCTTTATAAAACTAATAGTTTCTCAATTATTGGCAAATATATTAATACAATTTTGTGAGCTTTAGTTGTACAGTGATACTATTTCAGTTTTAACGTAATAAGTCTCTAATGCCATAGATTAAGTAAATAAGTAAGTCTCTCAAAATTTTTATGTTCTTCTTCCTTTAACCATTTAGGGGAAATGTTTGTGCAGCAATAATCTATCTATATCAATAGTCAATATTTATCCTTTTTATTGGTCTAAATTTATACGTGAAGAATTTAATAGCAATGCAATAACCATAAAATGTGCAACCTCTAATAAAATGTTGAAAATGTTAACCAGAGTCGAAATTTCAATACGAAGTGTTGACCCTTTTTTTAAGTATTTATCTCCATTTTCAAACAATGGAGTGAGAAAGTCCGGGTGGAGATCTGTACCATTTATTTATATGTGTTTCTAGATGCCTTATGATTATTATTATTATTGTAGTTTGTCTTATGACAGGTCCATTCCGTTTGTTAGTGAAATTAGACTATGAGCTCACAGAATTTTCTTCTTTCCTCCAAGTCATCCAATATTCTAATCCTCCTTTTTCCTAAGCTCCTCTTTCCCTCAACCTTGCCTTTTATGATGTCGTGCAGAAGATAGTTCCTCCTAAAGATGTGTTTGATCTAGTTTGCTTTGTACCAAAGAATCACATCCAAAATGGTACTCTTCTCACCCACTCTTCTTAGTACTTGTTCATTTGACACTCTCTCTGTCCACCTGATTTTCTCATGTCTTCTCCAGCACCATATTTCAAAGTTCCCTTAGTATTTCTTTCCCATCTTCCTGAAAGTCCAAGTTTCTACTCCAAGTATAGCATTTCCTCACTTTCGTCCTCTGTTCCAAACTCAATTTGATGGTCAGCTGTGACCTCTTCTTGTTGAAAGCTTCCTTGGTCATGGCAATCCTCGACCTAATATCCTTGGTGCAGTAGGCATCTTTTGTTAGCATACTTCCCAGGTACTTGAACTGCTCTATGTTTTCCAACTCCTGGTTTCCACTTTTGATTTTCAGCAGCACTTCATTTTTTGAATTCGCCATTCCTTTAGACTTCTCATTGTTGACCTCCATGCCATATTTTCTCCCTATCTCCGCCGGCCAGTCCATCATTTCCTCCAACTCTTCTTAATTTTTTACCATCAATTCTAGATCATCTGCCTATTTTACTGTGTTGATAATGTATCCTCCCATGCTGAAATTGTCACGTATCTGCAGGGCTTCCCTGACCAGCCACTCTCCATTCAAGTCGAACAGTTTGGGTGATAAACAGCATCC
The DNA here is from genome assembly GCA_902151455.1 of Timema bartmani. Classification (NCBI taxonomy): domain Eukaryota; kingdom Metazoa; phylum Arthropoda; class Insecta; order Phasmatodea; family Timematidae; genus Timema; species Timema bartmani. The sequence goes on from CABFWB010000781.1 coordinate 113,956, forward strand.
CTGCTTCACTACTCTTCCTATCTCTATGCTATTGGTCTCTCCATCATTCAACCGCTGTCCCAGGTACAGGTTTGCAATCAGCCGTCAGTCCCTCCAGTTGATACCGATCTTCTTGAGTATTTCCATAAGCTTTTTCCACTTTATTCTATTGAATGCCGTTTAACAGTCGATAAAACCAATGTAGACCTCTTACTTAGATTTACAGCTGTCTCTCTGAAACTATTCTCAGCATCCCAATGGCACCTCTGGTTCCTTTTCTGAATTCAAATAGGTCTTCTTCAACCACACTTTCTGTTTTCTGTTCCACCAGTCACCTGTGGAGTATTCTTGCCACTATCTTTCCAACATGAGAGATGAGGCAGATGGTACTGTGGTCACTTCATTTCTTGGCTTGTTTTTTCTTCTTTAGAGTCACCATGGTTACATCTAGAAAGTCCTTGGGCCATTCTCATGTTTTGTAGATCCTATTTAAATTTTTTATCAGAACCATTAATCCGTTGTTTTCTAGTTCCTTCAGAAGGTCAGATGGTATGTTATCTCCAGCGGCTTTTCTTCTTCGCATGCCCTTTATGGCTCTCTCCACTTCACTCTTTTAAATGGTGTGTCCTTTTTTTTGTCTTCCTCTACCTTGTCTTCTGCTTCAATCTCCAGGTTCCCTAGTCGATTTTCCTTGCTGTACAGTTTTTCTTTATGTCTTTCCCAAATAATAAGAACCTCTTTATGATCCATCAACATCTGACCTTTGGGGTTTTCTGTTCCTAATGTTCCCACACCTTTGTTTCCATTCCATTCCCTCCCAGTTACTTTGACTTCTGGTACATGACGTCATACCTTCCTTTTATTTGTAGTTTGATAATCTCATCGCATATCTTCTCCATTCACTCTTTCCTCGTTTTGTTTTTCTCAGTAACTCGTTGTTTTATCTAATACATTCTTCTTTGTTGACATTTCATGTTTCAAAGTTCCCTTTCCCATCTTCCTGAAAGTCCAAGTTTCTACTTTTCCATTTCCTTCTTTCTTTCCTTTTCTGAAGCATTTCTGTTGCTACCTAGGGCTTTCATGCAGTCCTCTTCACTCTTCCAAAATTGTAATTTAGCACCTTCAAAAAATATTCTTAATACTATTCCATTTCCCTTCAGCACTTATACTCTCTTCTGTCACCTCAATTAACTTTTGTTCTCTTGAATTTCTCACATGTAACACTTGCTTCTTAATATTTCTAGGTTCCATCTCGGTTATCTCTTGGTCATCTTTTTGATCCTATTTAGTCTTGTTTCAATGGACGCCACCAGTAGGTTGTGTTCTGAATTGATGTGGGCACATGGCAATGTCTTCACATCTTTCAATCCAATTCTTAATCACTGTTTGACAAGGATGTAGTCTAGTTGTTACCTGTTGATGTCTCCTGAGCTCTTTCATGTGTATAGTTTTGTCTTCCGTTTCTCTTGAACTAGGTGTTTTTCACACCAGGTTATTCTGCTGGCAGAATTTGAAGAGCATCTACCACTGTTGTTTCTCTTCCTCAGTCCATGTGGCCCCATGATCTTCTGCTCCCATCCTTCTCCGACCACACTTCCAATCACCCATGATGATGCTGTTCACATTTCCTCTTCCCTCATGTCGAATAATTACTTCAATTTCATAGTATGTACTACAAAAATATCCACTGGTTCAGTGTTTAATTTCACAAACATTGCTTTAGTAACTCTTTTCAACACTTCATTTTTCATCACTATTGCCACTCCTTTTTCCGCACTCTTTCCACCTGAATAGAACATTGCATAATTTCCAGACACTATTTTACCTTGATATTTTCACCAGACTTCACTTAAACCCTCAATGTTCACACCACACCTTTCCATTTCCATTTTAAAATTTTCCAGTTTCCCAGCCCTTCTCATCGTTCTTATTACATGTCTCTATGCCTCATGATAATCCTTAAAAATAAAAACTGTTATATTTTAAGACACTACAGTAGGCTACTATGTAGAAATTATTAAATGTAGCAGTTGGAATAGGTGAGAGATGGATAGTGGCTTCTGGTAATAAGCCAAGCTATTTCGGTTGACTACTTCAGAGTACTATGATTTGATAATGTGTAACACGTTAGTCGTGGAAGAAAAATAAAATTGACATTCATGGGAAAATTGAGAAACATGATTGAAACATTCTACTCTTACATACAATCTCTAAAACAATTGTAGCATTGTTAATCATGGCTATAGGTTCAGAAGTATATGGTAATTTCAGGAATTTAGCTGTTATATAAATTCCTCATTGCAATCCTGAAAACTTATTATGCTCCTAAGTAAGAAGTGATAGCTGAATGGTTTCATTTCAGTAAACAGGATTAAATAATGAACAAGTTGTGTGTCTGAATACATTATTCAATCGAAGTGTTTGACAGAAAACTCTGAATCTGGAACATATTTAGAGGATGCTCTTCAATATTTTTATATATTAATATTTCAGAATCTTTTTTCATAAAAATAGCACCCTATGTGTGTTTTTTGAAGAAACTATTTAAGGCTAGTTTACTGATGACTAATTTTTTTTAGATTGTAAGCCTTTAAAAATTACATTATTAATAATTGTGTTCAAAATTTTTATCTGAATTGTGTTTCATATGAGTACAAAAAATAACATGTTTATTTTTCTGAGTAAAACTTACTAAGGGGTGGTTTACTGATTGCAGATTCGTGGAAATTTTGTTCCAAGCAATAATGGACCAACCTGCTTCTGTGGCCACATGGTCTAAGTGTCACTCTTATGTTAGACTATACTGCCAATAACAGGGAGATTGGGGTTCAAATCCCGGTTGGGTGTACCGAGATAGTTTTTTTCAAAATTGTTTTCCACTCATGCAAATGAGGGTACACTTTATTTAAATTCAACCATCCTCACACCTAACTCATTTGTATAATTAGTACATATGTGTATAGCCTGAACAGGTAGTAGGACACAGTGCTAAAAAAAATAATCTTCTTAATTATAAGGTATGTACGATTGTCTGATACCGTTTACTTAGTCTTTATTCTCAGATTCCAGAAAAGCGAATGGGTATGTTTGTTTTAAAACCCCAAACCATCCCTGGTCTCGCCACTTCATGGAATCGCATATAATGTTAAAATACCACATAGCCTTGGATGTGTTTGAGAAAGAAAGAAAACCTCGAGAGCTTTTCTCTTTTACACAATAGTATGCAGACAACAGCTTGAAAATTTGGTCCAGAAGCTTCTGTCCAGATATTATAAAATATCATTGGGTGCAATAAAGAATATTAACAAATAAAGTTAAATTCAGGTAGTGTGCAAACTGGTTATAGAAATGATAATTGGTTCAAGGTAGTTTCAGGAGTGAAACAAGGAAGTGTTTTGTCTCTGTTGCTCTTTATAGTGTTAATGGACTGTATAGTCATGAAGTTTATGACAAGAGTAAATGTTAAAGAGCCAGGACAGATAATGGCGTATGCAGACAATATTTCATACTGGAATTTCAGCAAAGAGGGCATGTAGATGGCATTATGTGAGTGGAACTCATGTTTTGAAGCAGCTGGAATGAGGACGAACATAGTAAAGACAGAGCTAATGCAGGCGGGCAGGAGGGAGAAAGAGACAAATGTTCAAATGTTCAGATTAATGGAATGAGAGTCAAAAAAGGTTGAAAATTTAAATATCTCGGATGCATAGTGTCAGCTATGGGAGTAAATGTGGATGACATAAATGAAAGATTGATGCAATTTGATAAAAATGTACGGGCACTATACTCTTTGTTAAAAGACAAATATGTTCCTGAAAAGAGAAAGAAAGTAATTATAAATACAATTTTGACACCCACCTTAATGTATGGAGCAGAATGCTGTGCTTTGACAACAAAGGACAGGAGCAGAATACAGGCGGTGGAGATGAGACCTCTACGAGTCATAGTGGGAAAGACGAGGAGATATAGAGTTATAAATGAATATATCTGACAGAAAGCAGGAATGATACCAGTATTGAAGAAAATAGAGGCTGCCCAGCTGAGATGGTTTGGACATGTTGAGAGGATGGAAGGAGAAAAAGTTGCTGTGCAGTGTTGGAGACGGAAGCCTGGAGGGAAAAGGTGGAGAGATGGCATGGAGGAAATCCTCAAGAGGGAATGGATGACACTACATTCGGCAGTTGAGAAGAAGAAGAAAACAACATATGATAAAAGCAATAATTTTGATATTAAGGACACATTATGCCTGGTTTAAATTACCCTAAGAGAAATAATATTGGTATTGTGTCTAAATGAGCTATTAGTAGGCTATACACCCAGCTTTGTCAAGATGTTTTGAAACTAATTATTTTACACAATTCTTGCTTGCCACAAACAAACTTTTCAAATATTGGGTTATAATTCAAATTCCATTATTTATTTGCATATTTTCACAAGTGTTATCAATTTATCTATTCTATGGTTGATGCTTTGTTTTACTCTTTATTTTAATTTTTTTTAAAATCATGCCTAGGTTAATATTGCTCAAAGCAGCAATGATTTAAAATATTATTGTGTATGGTACCAAAAAATGTAATATATATATTTATATAAAGTGTATATTATGTATAAGGGCCTACAGTATATAATTATATATATAGTGTACAATATGTATATAGGCCTACAGTATACAATTATATATAGCATACTTTTAATACAATTTTGTTTACATATGATGATTTTATTTTTGAATTTCTTTACCGAATTTGGACATAAATTTCTTTTAGTTTCAAATATTTTATGCAATTGTCAATTGTTTATGGTTAATGAAATTTTCTTGTTCTCTAAGCATAGATGTGAGACCTTTTTGAAAAATTCTAAAAATATTGTTCCTTTAATAGAGTAAAAAAATAAAAATAGCACTTTTGGTTCTAAAATGGGTGGGATGAAATAATAATAATAATAATAATAATAATAATAATAATAATAATAATAATAATAATAATAATAATAATAATAATAATAAAGTGTAAGAATTACAAATAAACATGAAGGTATCTTAGTAGGAGAACATGTGTGTCCAAATTCAATTGAGAAATGTCAACTATCTTAGAAATTATTAGGGGCAGGTACACACACCCATAGATAAACACATAGAAATGGCTAAAGTAATTAACTTTAAGGCTTAAAAAATGTCCACATATGATTTTAATGTCCCCTCTAAGGAAATTATAGTTAGATTTATCAGTATGCTCGCAAAAATAAAAATGCAATTTCATTATAACTCTTTAATATAAATCTACCTAAAACTTACTAGCTAGTTTGGAAAAATAAATAGATCTAAGACACTTTTTGAAAATACATTGATTCAAAATTTGGAGTAGCCTTATCCCTATAGTCCTCAACCAGGGGAGAAATTTGTCCTTAATTCTAAAGCTATAAGTGAACTGAAAGTAGTTTACACATATTACTCACCCTAATAAGAAGGCTGGTTATTTTTGATCCCTCCATACCGTACTATTCCATGTTTATTCTGGCTGTGTTCAACATATGGTACTAGCTTAGATCTCTTTGTGACTCAGACAGGAGCTTGGAACTTTGACTAAAACTTCTATTAAGTAAGCGACGAAGAGAAAAATGTAAGGGTACCTGTATCATAGTGCCGTGCAGAGAGCAAGCCAACAAGCCAACTAAAGTCCAAATAGACAAATTTGGTTTTGATTACATTAATAAATAGTTAATTAGTTTGCATATTCGGTATGTGGCTTTATTTGTGCAAATAAATGACTTAGTTACTGTGAATGTGTAATAATAGTACAACATGATGTCAGATTGTAGGCTCGCATTATAGATGTGTTGGATTCTTTCTAGGGTGTCCAGGAGGATATATTGTAGATATTTTGACCAAAAGCTGTAAAGGAAATGTACACACCGTTTACCCTCGAAGGCAGCCAGCTTACCTTGACGAGCTACACTTTAGTGAATCTTATAAGTTAAGTCCATACGGTCAAGGTAATATGTTACCTTTTGGAGTAAGGCCATCTTAAGGAATTTGGAGGTCTCTCTTCTCTTTGTAGAGTAAATTTGTATAGATTGTGAAACGCTAAATTTGAGAGGGTGGTTTAGAGTTTAATGAACTAGTTAAATAATCGAAAAAGCTAAATAAAGGAAAATATCCAGTAAACTAACAGACTAACAGTCTCTTTGTATAAAAAAAAAATTCCAATATTAATATTGTTGTTTTTATTTATGTATGTGCACCTGGAGTTACTGAAGTCTGAATCTTTGTTCTGATAAGTGAAGGGACCTAGTATTTTCGAGCCTGATTGTTTATTGTCTCACAATGGTTGGATCGGTTTCTTTGTGTCTAATAGTACATACAGTTCTGTCACTTTTGCGTTTATGTTTAGTATCTAAGCTCCTAAGAGGCCTCCTATTAAGTGAGGTCCATAAAACCCATATGGCCTTCCCCATTAGGGTGGCTCGGTTTAAGAGTAAATGGAGTGTACATGTTACACATGAACGAACGCCTGTGCACAATTTTAAATTATAGATTTGCTAAATGACTTTCACTTTGACTTTTCAACTTATTCCTTTGTCCCTACAATCCATAAATTGTTCATAATATTTATCACTTTAAAACACCATAGAAGAAACTTATTGGCATGCCCTTTCCACTGACTATGTTTTTTTATAAACGTGTGTTAACAGAAAACTGAAAATTTGGAGCAGAGACTTTCATCGAAATCATGTAATGAAACTTGTGCATTAATGGATCGAATTCAAGGATTCGAGAAGTAATGGGAAACTTTCACCGTGCCAACATTTATGAGGTGATTTGGCAAAGACCCTTGAGAATTAAAATGGCTGTTGCGACTCATGGATGACACAAACACAAGTAAACGAATGAAATAAATTCCTCCCTCATTCTAAATTCTATCCTTATGATTGATATATTTTCCAATTTTATCAGTTACTAAGATTCCAACAGTATTGTGAATACATTTCCCTTAAGACTTTAGATATAGGTATAAAGAACGTAACTATTTAAACAAGGTATTTTCAAGGAAAAATAAATAATTCATTAATAATCTGTATACTAGATTTCATTAGTTTCTCAATATTGAGTCGGGGAACAAAGGGAAATAATTTGTAATTTTGTGGAAACTATAATTTAGTATATTAACATAATAGGGTTTATAGTTTCACTTGACCTGTGACTTTTGATAGTGACGTGCGTAGTGCAAGCATATGGATAAAGCGTGACAACGCGACCTGCTTTGACTACATACAAAAATATAATACGCAGTCTATCGTGAACTACATAAGCAAGCAGCAATTTAATATGTATATTACATTTTAGGATTAATTGACATAGACTTCAAAATATCTTACAACACTTTTTTGTATATTATATAGATCAAAAATATTTTTTGACAGCATATATACACACATTTTAATTTTGAAGTAAAATTTAGGTTCAGTTAATGAAACACATATTAGATGAAACAATAATAAGTTAATACTATTTCTATTAATATTAATTTTAATATGAATGGATACCTCAAATAGAGTTATGGACAGTAAAATCCTAAATTAGCTGTTATCATTGTAATTGGAGGGTGTTGAGGAAAACAACAAAAGTACACATAGAGCCAATTCGAGAAAAATTATTTTTTGTGTAGAATTCTGTAATTTTTAATCTACACATTAAATCATAAAAGCATAATGTTTTTCTAAATATACCTTCCAATAAATGTAGGGCAGTAAAATTTAAGACTTTATTTTTATGATCATGCACGCACACACGCACACATGCACACATACATGCACACACACACACACACAAGAAATTTAAGTACCTCAAGACATCTTAGGGGAAAAAATGGAATGCCAAGTTAAATGAAACCAGAAAACAAGGCATGGTTATAGAGTTAAACTACAAGTAATGACTCTGTTTTATGAAAGCATTTACTAAAAATTAACCAAGTTGTTTTGCACTTATAAAAACTTACTAATTATCTCCTTAAAAACTTTATTTTAATGGATGTGCTACGGTTTTATGCTTTTTTTTTTTATCCTGGGTATCCCAGGCAGCCATTTATAGCTTTATTATTCTTTTTTTTTTTTACCTTCTCAGTGTGATATAAATTAAAAGAAAAAATCCCTAATGTATCGAGATTCACAAAATTTGAGCAGATATATGTTTGTACTTTTCTTCGATGAGAGGTACTGGCTAAAGTAAGCTTATGTAGGCAATTAAAACTCATGATAAACATAAACACTAAATTTGCTTGTGAGAATTAAAGACATAACTTTGAATGGAATTGTTTGGTTGAAAGGAGCTGTATGTTTTCCTCACAGTCCTCTGGAACTTTTATTCAATTCTTGGGATCGGAAGGATGTTCTTATTACAATTAAAAAAATAAATTCTCTTACTGAGATGCTATTGTGTTCCTGTTTAACTACAAGACACAAGCCAAAATAATCCAAAATTTTGAAAAAAATATGTTTCATCATGTTTGAAAATCATTAACAATGTATTGAGTTTATCTTATTAAAAATTATCATGTTGTTATTAGGAGTGTCACTCAAAATAATTAAGATTAAAATTAGAATACAATTTTAAATACGTGTTAGAATTATTTAAAGGGTGTTTTAAAATCAGTTTTTAACAAATTTGGTAAACCATTAGTCAAAGTCAAGAATCAGTCATTTGGAATCATTCACAATGCTAAAGAAAGCTTTGGTGTATTTAATGCAACAAGCCTGCCTTCTTGATAAATCATTCTTGTCTGATGCAACAATATTTTTTTATCTCAAGAAAGTCTACACACCAATAGCTGAGTATAAGCCAACATGACCAGTATTTTTCAGAATCCAGTCAAACATAGATTTATTTACTAAAATATTATGCAAAGCACACCCATATTGCATCAGGCCAAAAGTTAGAATATACAAACGATTTTGGAAATATTATATGTGCTTTCATTATGAATAGTTTATCTCATTTATCTAACTTAAAATATGTTTAAAGTCTAGCAACAATACTGAACCATAAATATATATAAAAACTTTTTTTTTTACAAATATATATTTTGACCCAAAACAACACATTATAGGGCATGGTTCATTTCATTAAATTGTATAGGACAGATTGTAATTAAATATAAAGTCATTGACTTCATGAGTGTGTACAATAAATGGAATTAGTGAATTTTAACTATGAAGTTGATAAAACATAATATGAAAAAATTTATATTTTCAAGTCAAAAGCTAGCCTCAACTTGTTTGATAGCAGAGTGCAGTTAATGGTTGTGGGACATGTAGTGGTTACAAACCCAATAATAAATATGTCAATCCAGCAAGTAATGATAAACTGTCCTATCATTCATTTCAATCAAATCAATATTAATAGAAATGGAACTATTAATATTATTGTATACTACAACATTAATAGTTCAATTTTCATAAGCATCGTAAAGCTTCTTATTGTTGTTAGAATTTCAGATATTTATGTATAGGCAATCTGTGACTTAAATTATATCTTTTTGTAGAGACTAAAGTTATGGAAGAAATTAAGGGAGGTAACTCCAAATACAGATGTAGGACATTGTATTAAAAAACATCAATACATCAATGAACCCTTCAATTCCTAACAAAATGTAAGAGCCATGTTATGCAGACACTATTTATATGGAATCATTGTTTAAGTTTCATAGTCATATGAATATGTCTGGTAGCAGAGCATAGTTCAATGACTTTAATTTGGCAACTGCAAAAACAAATTATAAATTACACTTGAAGTAATCTGAAGCAAATTTGTTTATGTTTTACTGAGAATTTTATGTAATCTATTTAAGTGTATTCATTTGCATGTCTGTTTACTTTAAAAGCAAACAAAATAACCATTATATTAAAAGCTTGATGATTATATTTAAAAAAATAATTATATCTTGAATGATGAACTTACGATCTATGCCTTATCAATTATATTGGTTATACACCTATATAAACTGTTATTTTACATCATCTTATTTAAAACAAAGAGAGATAATGTATTCCCTCAAAGTTGGTATGAACAATCTTACATCTGAGTTCAGTCGGTCACGTGTATGCTTAAGGGTCCTGTGTTAGCATCCGGCAGAACCAAAACTGTAGCATTGTTAATTTAATGTAGTATCTTTTATAAAAAAAATTGTGAATTAATAACATGGGGTATTGTTTGTATCATAATGAATAAAAAGTTTCAAGAAATTGTTGATTGCACTAAAAGCATTTTAATAAACAATCACTGATTTTAAAAACATCATGTCATAATTTAAACTACATACATCTTGTGATGCATAGGCAATTATCAATAAAAGCTTAATATTGATGCTATGATCAATATTATTACTATATAAAATAAGGGAAATGATGGAATATACATATTTGATACAAGGGTTATTAATGACAATATAATGGGGTTGTTATAAAGGAGAGAGTTAAGATTATGTAAACTCGATTAGCATGATGATATGACGTGAAAAGAATTCCTACTGCACCCTGGTTAAATATTAATCCCTCCCTTATCAACAGCGGCCGGCCAAATGCAATGTGATGAATTTTAGACTATGTCAGGAACTGAACTCAGGACTAATCACTAGATAGACCCTATATTTGAATAAACTGGGAGTATCAAACAACGTTTGTTAGAAAACTAGATCATTTTTGCCAAATAAAATAATTGGAATTATTTAGGAATTTTGGAATTTAGTTCCTATAGTTAATTATTTTGAACTTATTTATGATAGTATGTAAAACCTTTTAGTAACATGTTTATTACATTAAATATGACAGACATTGATTTATCTTAAAAATTTCACATAAAAAAACTACAGTTTAAAATCATAGCCTTATATATGTGTAAGAAAAAATTAAAAACAAAAAACTTTATTTTTCTCTTTTGCAATGGTATACAGAGACAGATTGAAAGTTTTGCCCACAAATTTTTATCCAGTTATTATACTGTTTTTAAGTTTTGTTTTAGTGAAATCAAATTTCACTAACTTACTTTGGATCTCTAGAAAAATTAAAACATCTAGATTGGATGGTTAGAAATAATTAAATCTGGATTTTTTTGCGGCCTTTACAGTATTTGCACTTTTTCCCTGATTTTAAAACATCCATGTTAAATCAGGTGTATAGGTATGTCTTATTAATATATAAATATAGTAATAAATCACTAAGAAAAGTTGCCAAATTAATCATATGAAAATGTTTTTACAACCTGAACTTACTTTTATGAGTGTTTACTATTCTCTTCAAATTAATTTGAACTTTTTAAATGTTTCAAACACGTTTCTTAAGTGAATACCAAAGTTATAGACATTTATTTAAACCACAAAATGAGAATGGAATTAATTAACTATTTTTTGATATTTGACGATTTTTTGTTGCTGATGATTTTTACTAGAGCCAAAAGCTATTATTATGACCACCTTAATCATTTTATAGAATTATCTAGAAAACATTCAATGCAACACATTATATATTTAACTCAAATACAAGAGAGCAGCAAATATTTTTTTAAAAATCTATTTAATAAATTTACAAGATATGTTATACAAATTTAGTGCATTTATTATTATTTTTATTTAAATTGAAGAATTATTTTTAAATCAGTTGCTCCCTGCAGTGGCAATATTTAATATCAAGTATGACTATTTCACAAGATAGTATTCAAATCGTCTTTGAATATTTTTAAACTCCTTGTAAGCCTGTAGTAACTTTTTACATCGTTTATTTGCTTACAGAAATAACTCCTTGTCTGTTATTGTAGATAATTTTACAGCAATAAAATTGCACAATCTAGAATTCCAGCCGATAGCTCAAAATATTCCAAATATTTGTTTGCTCAGTAGTTGATTACCTCACAATATATTAAGTGGAACTTTTTGTCTAAATTAATTTAATTTTTGGAATCTAGTTGTTTGTCCCTTCAATTAATGTATAATTTTGAGTTGAGAGGATTTATTTGGTGCTATCTAGGGTGTTAAAACCATAGTCATGATGAAGGCCAAATGCATTTATTACATTTGATCTTCAGGCTGTAATTCTCAGATGAAATTGCTAATTATTTCCTTTTCCTAAAACAAAACATTTATATAGTTATATTAATTAGTTGTTTGTATAAATATTTATATTTTTTCACATTATTTGAACTTACTAATGGAAAGAATGAATAAATTACTGATTTAATTGTCTACTTAAGACTTTATACTTAGTCGTTCATAGCACATTTATCTACACACATTAAAGTTTTAAAAATGATATAAGAAATTTTATAATTTTATTTACTAAACAAAATTTCTAAAAAAATCATATTTGAGACAAGTAAATTTAACCAAAGTTCTTTTTCCACCAAGCTCAGGTTAAAGGCTTTCAAAAATTATAATTTACTATTGCATTGATGCAATTCTTCGATCTAACATATATTATAAAATATTATTTTTCTCATTATTATTATTATAGGTATTTAATGTGCACTTTTTGATCCAACTGAGCATTTTGTAATAAAATCTTAGTGTTATTTGATTTTTCGTATTCTTGTTTGTGTGATAAAGTGAATAAAATATCGAAACATTGTACCACGACAAAGAAAAAGAGCCTAATATAGGACATATACAGTGCATCATCACCGTTGAAATTGGATAGTTTCTAATACATTGAAAGAACATGAAAATAAGCAATACATATGTGTGACTATAAATTTATTACAACATAAATTATCTAAACTTATTACAGAAATATGTTACTCTACAGATATCACTGGTTGGTTGTTCATATTTTTATTCATCTGTAGTATAATCTTAACATACAAGGGTTGTAAATGAATTATCTACTCATATAGCATTGCCTTGCCATGTACCCTTGTCAGTTGTATCGGTGAGGATGAAAAAAACCTGCTGATGTACCCCTCCCACATATTTGGATCCAAGGATAGAAGCAATATACCACAATGTCCTCGTGAGTCTTTGGTGTGTGTTTTACTGGCAACTGTTTAGTATATTTTTTTCTCCACTAAAATATAGAACATATTTTTTTCTCCGCTAAAATATAGAACTTAATGTTTCCCATCAACTTATAGTACATAAAAATCCTGGAAGCTACCATCAATTTCATTGTAATAACAAGGGTAAATGATACAGATAAATTAATTGAAATGGTATGTGTTTTAGTTATTGCAGTTTTTGTAAAGATTTCTAGAAAATTAGGGTAGCTAGAGGACAAAGGTTTTGTATGTGATATATTTCACTTGGTTATTTGAATAGTTTCTTTGCCACATAAGTGTATTTTTCCAGTAGCCTTTCCTAAGATTTGTCGCATTACTGATATCAAAAATATTATGTAATGATAACCCATAGCGAGGCCACAAACACTTCTATTTTATGTATAACTTATATATCAGTTGTTAAATAGTGTAGCAGGGGATGTCAAATGGATTATCAATTTATCATTTAGACCTGTTCTATATTTGTAAGTATTTATCAAGTAATAATTGTAATTTTTTTTATAAACTTGATAACATAAACATAATCAACTTACCTGTTAAAAGTTTTGTTATAGCCAGAAGCATAAAGGGCAAATTTGTATCATTCTTAATGGATTGTGTGAAAATGCACTTATGGGAACCATTAGGTATTCTTATTATAAATATAATGAGTCCCAGCAACCTAAGACCCATATTTTCTCTTGGCCACACTATAAACTCAATTATTCTTAAGTTTTTTAACAATCTCTTTTCAGGATTATTCTTGGTATTTCTTTTTGTACCTTTAGAAAGGGGAAAAGAATAAAAGCTTTAAAAACAAAATAGCAGGAAAAAACATTTAAATGAATGTATATATCTAGTTGAGTTTTTCATGCATTAGGAATTGTATATAAATTTATACCAACCATTGACATTGCAACTGTAGATTGATCTAGCTAATAAATCTCAAGAAGTGACAAAATAATATGATTTTGAGCATACTGTTTAGTTTGGTAGCTATATTTCGATTAATATATACTATATATTGTAAGATATTTACACTAGTTCAATTACTATACACTTATAAATGAAATAGACCTACTTATGAACTAACATGTACGTTTAACATAAGTGCTCACTTAGCTACAATAAAATATTGTAGATATTTTTTAGTCATTACATGCCCTCGTTAATCCATAGAGTGCTAAGAAATGTAAATGTTCTGCCCATTAAACTCTCTGAATATATTATGTTATTTCTTAAAGGAATTAAAAAAAAAAGCTTCAATTAAAAGCGTTAATGTTTACAACAGTTAGGTGCGTGACAAACTTACAGCTTTACTCCATATGCTTAGAAATAATGTTTATTAATGCCAATTTCTATACCTATAAATATATCTTCTATAAATATTTTTCCAAAATAATGGATTTATTATGGCATATAATATGTAGTTATTACTAATAATTCATACATTTGAAACATTTATTAATTAGTAAGAACATTACATCTGTGCTTACCTCCATCATGGGTCCTCCACGGTAATTCCACCCAGTATTAGTTTTTTAGTAGTGTCCATGCTTCATATCGTGGAATCTCTGTTGGTCTCTGAAGACATCGATGGAAAATTCATATATACTTTTAATTGTTTATTTCGTTTGAAAATATAAAATAACAAACGCAAAGCTTTACCATAAAAGTCATATTACTTTTATAAACAAAGCCATTTCGATTTTATTTTTCTGCTCAACCTGGGCTATATTCGAACTCTCTACTTATGAATCATTGGCTTGACATCTTCCCTTGCCAGTTGGATTGGCAAGGATGTAGATAAATGTAAATCCATCTGAATTGTGATCAAGGATGCCGATGCATCCATCACACACCTTTGATTCCAAGAACAGAAGTAATACATTGTCAGCACATCTTTAGTGCAGTATTTGAATGGAAACTGTTTTATTATTCTCTTTTTGTCTGCTAGAGATAAGAATTTCACGTAGCTACCATTTTAAATTATACAAGTTGCTAAACAGACACGTTTTATTATATTAAAAAGTTTATTATTCCAAAAAGTTGATTAATCAATCTACACATGCCATCTATTATCACCAAAAGTAAAACATTGTTTCTCGGCATGCTTTAATTTTTGAATAAAAAATGGGAAAATGGTCAACACAAACACTCTCTTTAAAATGGTGCCGATTTTAAATGGCGCTTTAGTTTTTAATCTATGGCATTTAATGTAGTTTTTAGAATATTTTCTGAGTAGTAGCACTGCAGTCCCAAAGAAGTAGCAAGCCTCATCGCTGTTCAAATAGTATGATGCAGTCATCATTTGGAAGTGTGTGGTGAGTGTGAAATCATCATCATCATCATGTCTATGACTCAAGGATCATTTTTAGTATCCCTGATATTATTTGGATACAGCCAAAGTTTGCTTTTAAATGTACCATTTTATTTCAACACATTTCTTCTGTGCATTCGTTCATTCTCAAAACAATTTTGAAAAATAAGACAGTACCCATTCTCTTATTTATTGTCCTCACAGCAGTTATAATCAATAGCTGTCATGATAGCTAGTAATTCAGATAATACTAGGTATGAACCACTTTACAGATTCCAAGATTGCATATATCATAGGGAAAGTGGTTACTTGATGGTTCAAGAGTGATTTTAAGCCGTGAGGACTGGAGCCACTTCTAGTATATGACTGGATATTAAGATTAGAAGATTTCCTTTATATTATGTGGAAGAGCAGTCAAATGACGCCCCAAAAACAATGCTCATTGGGAAGGACAAGAGCAAATTCTAACATACGGCTTTATTTAAAGGATTCAAGTGTTTCCAGAGTATCAGATGGGAGAGTGGCAAATTGATGGTCCAAGAGCGAGGTTCAAGGATGGGAGAACATTCACTTCAAGGTCTGGGAACAATATTCTGGGCTGTGGATTGGCTACACTCATGATTTCTGGCTTACTTATAGGTTCGACAGGTTGCCTAAATATATGGTGTGCAAACTTTTAAAATATGTTGTATGTGGTTCTTAATTCCCACTATCTACAAAATCCATTTACATTTATTTTCTAAGTCATCACACGTTCACCTTAAGGCCATTTGACCATACAATTACATTATCTAAATTCCTTTTTGCTGTGTGGTAAATTTACTGTACAAATTATGGTCAATTTGACATTGTAGGGTGTAGACACATCTCATCCTAAATAATGTGTTTTTAAAACACCATCCCTAGTATCTAGAATCCTTAAGAAACAGAATTTAATAAACTCAACCATAATGTATGTGAAAATTATAGACACAATACTTGAGTTTTTTTAATATCTTCCAACAGGGTATGCTAGGCTACTTATACTCTGGTTTGAAAGTAGGTAATAATAAAATTTAATCACATTTTTGGACATGTGAGACATTCACTTGCTCTATCCTGAGGATGATTTTACTATGGCCCAATCTTATGACCTACACCATAATGGAACCAATCGAGGTTGTTTCACCATGTTTCCACAATGGGGTAGGTCATAAGATAGAGCCATAGTGTAATCCATCAAGTTAAGTCTTTTAGGGTAAATGGGAGGTACATTAAATTTGATCGAAATTACATAAATGGCAAATTTGTAAACACTATCGACATTCATATAATATGCACATTTTACCAATTCATTTGTTTTACCCATAACAATCTGATAATTTCAAAATAAAATTCTAAAATAAGATATAGTGGTACTATTTTTTTCAGAACAATACCCAACTAGCAAACTGCTTGTCAAAGGACACCCAAAGAAAGTTTTTCATACATATGTTTGGTTGAAAATTGGCTTTCTTGTGATTATTAAAATACAAATTACTTTTCTCTTTACTATAATGTTTATAGATCTGATAGGTTATATGATGGAGCTACTGTCTCAAGAGGTAGTGGTGCTCTAATATCTCCTGTTAATTATTTCTGGTGTAGTCAGAAGAACTGATCTAGAAAATAACATGGAACGAGCCTTGATAACCATTGTTAATTGGGAACTTGTATCTTGCTCCCCAAACAACAGTCGAAATATTTTGTACCGGTTTCAAATTTCTTGAAGGTACTTTGGACAACTATCCATTTTGACTAATACTTCTAGGCGATTTTAACTGCCCTAAAATTGATTGGGAATATTATCATGTTCAAAATATATCTTATTACTACATAAAATTTAAAGCTACGTGGTGATTATTTCAATCTTTACAATGATTTGGCCACTGTTTGTTGGTTTTGTGTTTATTCAACATTATGATGCCATTGATAAAGCTAATTTTACCAAATTAGTATGAAGAAAAATTAAAACGCATATTACTCAAATTAGTATTCAAAATACCTCCAGATTTCCAAATTAGTTTTCTTCTACGCTTAAATACTATAAAGGCAAAAATCAATTCTTCAAGGAGTTTAAGAAAACAAACAATGGTGGCTTTTAATCACATTTTTAACACCTTCATAAATTAGTACAAACAGCTTTAACTATAGATATAGTCATTTGAATGAACTCAATAGAAGTTTCAAAAGCAAACCCAAGAGTTTTTGGAAATTAAAAAAAAATAATTGTGTGAATAGAGTATCTTCGTCAAACAATGAATGGCAAGATTATAATATATCATTTATTAATTGCAAATGAGTTTGGGACCTACTTTCATTCCATGTATAGTTGGTTCCACCTTACCTGTAATGGCCTGCCCTGTTATTGAAACTTAATGTATCCTAGTAGCCATGCCTCAATACAGCCGCGCATGTCGCTATTGCTATTAAAATTGGAGTTCATATAGATGTTCTAATATAGATGGAACTCCAAGCTTTATCGTTAAAGGCTGTGCCAAAATTCTTAGTCCATTGTTGGTTAAATTTTCAATATTAACCTGTCAAATGAAACTTTTTCGCCAAGATGGAAACAATCTGTTGTCATACATATTTATAAAAAAGTTGCAAAAACAAATGTTTGTAACTATTGACCTATTTCTCTTTGAATAATTTCTCTAAAGTATTCGAGAAAATATTCCATGAGCATACTTTTCATAACCTAAAAAACAAGCTCTTGGACAACCAACACGGCTTTATTAAAAATAAACTTACTATCACAAATTTAGTTGTTTATACTCAGGACCAAATTAATTCTATTTATTGTGATAAAAGTAAGGCTTTTGACTTATATCAACATAGTATTAATCACTTTAAACTTTATGATTTTGGCCTATCTCACTACTCTGTAAATTGGTTTAGCAGCTATTAGCATAATTTATAGTTTGCTATTAAAATAGATTCACACACCTATAATATATTTTTAGCTCATTATGGTACACCCCAAGATTCTAATTTAGGTCCTCTTCTCTTTAATGTGTGTAATGATGATATTGGTAAACTCTTCTGGTTATTTACTCTTTGTGGATGATTAACAAATTTTTGAAAATTTATCAACTCAATTGCAGATTGTATAGATTTACAAAATGACATAAATGATATTTTACAATGGTCTCTTGAACATACAAGTCTATTAATAAATAAATGACCCAATCCAAATCTTTTACTAGGAAAACTAATCCTATATTTTGTACTTATAAAATGGTGAATAATAACAAAGTTCACTCCCTTCATATTAATGATCAAGGTGTTTCCCTGCACAACAAATCATACTTTCACTATCATGTTGATAATATTTCTCACTCATTGAAATTACTTGGACTTATTATATTTTTTACCTCCTCATTTAAGAAAGTTGACTGTATTTCATGCCTGTTCTATGCTTTGGTTAGACATAAGCTCACCCCGTCTTCCAATAAGTTGGCTGGCACAGTGCATAAGCAGAAAGGCGTGACTACACTAGTCTGAAGAACTCCACTCCAGTTCTAGCATTTCACAGGTGGAAGACTCACTCTCTCTAGAATCTGAACTTCCTTCTTCATTAATTATTACAAATATTTCTATCACTTCATCCAACAACGAATGCATCCTTTTGCCTATAAATCGTCCTCAATTTTGTGAACTTGGTCACAGCACTTTTTCCATTCTTCTGCAGTGTATTCTTGAAACAATCTTTCACACAACTTTTTTCGGACTGCCAACATGATTTTACATTATGACACGCATTAACATACGTTTCATCAACATATATTATGTTCCTTCCACTACTCCTAAATTCACGAATTTCACATAAGTACCTGGCTCTCCATGCCACTATTTCAGGGCCTTCGATCAAAAGTTTTTTTTTTATTGAAATTTTTTCCACTTAAAGGCTGAGCTTTTTATTGTTTTTCGCAAATACTCTTGGCTGCAATCTATTATATCATCACTTTCAAGAGCTGTTTGCAATTTCTTATTTGTCAGCACAGTTTTTCTTACGATATAAAATTTGTTGACTTTTTTTTACGAATTGATGCTTTCGTGAAATCATCTGTAAATATTTATTTACTACACTCCTTACACTTTACTTTCGGAGTAGAAAAGGTGAGGTGTCCTTTTAGAAACAAGGAAATATTTACCTTCCCTTAAAATTGTTTTTGTTCTACTTAAAGACACGGCTTTACTCGTACATTCAACTACATTGTATTTTAGATTAAACTGTTCTTTTTAGTTTCTCAAGTGATCAGATATATTAAATACAATTTCCCTAACCTGTCCTCTCAAAGAACGTCCAGAAACACTTTTGGAAGATGATGCTGCTGTTATATAGGTTCTTGTTAGTTCTACTATATGACCTACACTATCTGAGTACACAAAAATTATAAAATTTACACACAAGTGATTTAAAGTTTCAACAAAATCACATTAAAATACACAATTTGTAACAGCTTATATTTTTGTCTAGCTAGTGTAGCAAGTGCTTCCGGACAGCCCATGCAAGCACTGATCATAGACTGATTCTCACCCTGTGCAGTAGGAGAATGTGGGTTTGCGCAAGTTGTTTTCTATCTCGGGCCGCTATAATGTTGATTGAAATTCCATTACCTTAACTGACTCTCTCAGATTAGAAAACGTTCAATGTAAATTTTTTGCTGCTTGCTATGATATATTCTTTCCCGGGTTTATTATGACTATGATAAATTTGAAACCTTTTAGAGCTCCAAACTTTCTTCTCATATAGACTTTACTGTGTTGCCCTTTTTGTTTTTAATATGTTCACTAGAAACCTTTGTTGTAAGTTTGCCCTTGAACATGTAGTTTTTCATGTCCCTTTTCGAGTTTCTCAAAATAATTTTTTTTCTCAGTAACTCTTACAAGCTCAGCCCTCTTGAGCATTGACCATAGTAAAAACTCCCGAATTTGACTTTTATCACAAAAGCATAGCTTAACTCACATAATTACTTAAGGAACTTCCTATCATTAATATGCTTAGTTTTATGTTCTTCACAATTTTTCTTCATGAAGTTTTAGTTAGAGAGTGACAGTATTTATTCTTTTTATTTATGGTTCTTCACTGTAATTATATTTTTTTGTAGCCTCGATTTAAATTTTAAAATCATTATTTAGTTATTACTTTTTCTTTAGTAATTATTCTTACATGTTTCATTATTATGTATGCTTCATTGCTGGCCTGTTGTAGATCTTGTAACAGTTGGTCAGCTCTCTAATAAAGGGAATTTAGATTAGATTAAAATTATTATTTTTGTCAACACACTTCACTACCAGTTCGGGCTGTACACATACACATAATCCATGTCAGCTTCTAAAGGATCCTGAATATCAGTGCCTCTAGAGTAAGTTCTTGAACCGTGCCTTACAATTCAGTAATAAAATATCGATAATAATTTCGGAACCACTTGAGGTTGTTCCACTGACACATTATAAATATCTCGCAAACATTTCTAAAAAAATTTCCCCTGGACTTAGTGTACCTAAAAACTAATAATTATTCAATTTACTTTAATTAATAATGGGATCCGGTGGTGCAAACAAAAAACTTTTTTTGGAGGAAAGGAGGAGCCAAAAAGCACAGCTCCCTAACCATCGGAGTCTAAAAAACTTATTAATATCTAATTACTCTAAAAGCTATTTGGAGTTCTCTTTATGCTATTTAGGGCAACTATTTACACAGTATAAGTTCTGTGAATAACTTTTATTTTGTAGTAGGCATGCTAAATGTTCATTAAAAAAGTATGAGAAAATGTATAAAATGTTTAAAAAAGCAGTCTTATTTCAAACTATAGAATAATAATTGTTTTGATGATATTTTCTTTTTTTAGATTAACTTATAATATTTTTAAACATAAATCAGGGAGAATGAATTAAAATTTTATCTTACTGTTGCCTTGAGTACATTTCATCGAAGCCAAGGCCGTAGCCAGGGAGGGGTTTTGGGGGTTTAAACCCCCCGCGAAATTTTATGAACAGAATATATATGTCTTTATTTATGGTTCAAATCATATTAAAATTAAGATACAAATACAAATTTAGGGGGCCGTGTTACCATAAAAATCACTTCAGAGAGCTTCTAGAGGTGTTAAATATTTCGAAATTTTCCTAGCCTTCGGAATTTTGAGGGTTATTTTACCATAAAAAAAATTCACAGAGCTTCAAAAAGTGTTTAATATTTAGAAATTTTCCAAGCTTTCGGCAGTTAGTGAGTTATTTTACAATAAAAAAAACCACTTCAGAGAGCTTCTAGAACTGTTTATCATTTAGAATTTTTTTCTAACTTCCAGCAATTGGGATATGTGCCCACCAAACCCCCCCTGAAATTATTGGCTGGCTACGGCCTTGAGTATTAGTATCATAAGGTATTTGATTCAACGCTGTGTTGTGTGTTTATGGATGAATGAAGGGATTAATGATGGGCGTGGGTGTGGTTATTGGTGTATATGTGTGTGTTTGTGTGTGCACTTGGGAATTAGCTACTATAAATCTCATATGTTTCCCTCTAGTCAGTTCCGTAAGAATTTATGCAGGTAGCCCTCAGTCGGGAAAAAGTTGGACATGCCTGCTTTAGACGTTTTTCTGAATAGTTAGGACAGATTAAATTAGGGATACTAGTTGAGAATTTGTGGTTTTTAATGTGTATGAATTTTCGCAGTTGTTATTTTTAATTCGTAGTTTTAAAACTATATTCCAAATAGACTCTCTAGGTACCACTACGCTGATTCTGTGAAGGAAAACTGTTGTCTTTTGTATTTCTAGCCTGAAAATTAAATAGTATAAAATTAACATATAGGTCAGTGAAAATGTATTTGTACTGTGCGTTTAAGAGTTTGGTGAATTCAATTAATAAAATAGTTTTATTTATAAAATTAGTAATTATGATTACTTTATTTTCCAGATTTATAATTCTAACCAAATTATGACAGCTCACTTTAGCATTTTACTATTTTTAAGTGTTATTCTTTAGTTATTGATAATATATCAATCAATAAGGACAGCTGCAGATACCATGACTTGACTTATGAATATTTGAAAAGTATATCTTGTAACTTTTCAAGTGGTTGGATAAGGGTTTTTTTTGTTGAAATTTTGAATGCACCATACACAACACCGAATTGTCTATTTCGTTTTCTGATATGATAATTTTTATTTATTTTTAACTTATGTGTTTCCGTGAATATTACATGGGGCTGGCTGATCTACCATGCAAGGTGCAAGGTGAGGATGGCACTCAAACACGTGTTTGCTTTTTGAGTGGCTTCTATTGGCATCTCTTTGCTGTGTAGACAAAACTAAAAGGCTCGTTGTGAACTTCTCGCTTTATATATTTATTTATATATAGATTTTCTCTCTCCCTCTCTCGCTCTCCATTCTGGTATGAACTGGAAAGAGTGCTGGAGAGAATATATAGTTGAGTTGATGGGTAGGTTGCGTCAGCACGAAAATTAGCTTCAATAATACATCACAGACAAGTAGATCGCACCTTTTTTTTTCCCTCTTCCCTTTCCTCCTGCCTGTCCTTCTTGCAATGATTTTATACCTATCTCTCTCAACTTTATAGCGACGCATTACGACGCCATGCGCCTCCAACACAATATTATCAACATTCATCTTTTAAATAAAAATTGCTTGGTAAAACACGTTTCGAAGAACCTCGTTGGAATGCATTATTTTAACTCGCCATTTAATGAAACCTCATTTTACTGCTGACCTAATTTAGATTTAATGTAATGCTCTCTAGTTTAGAATAACATTTTTCTAATATAAATTTATTGAACGCAATCAATGATGTATTGCTTCTAAAAATGTTACAGGCTTAAGATTTGGTGAAAAGGGACTCGAGCTACGGTCAGTATACTTGCAGTTTTTATAACAAAAACAAATTTAAAAAATATTGCTTCATTAGATAACTTTTGTTTAATTCTCTACGCATATTAATATCAACAATTCTTGAATATGTTTGTCATAAGCAGAGTCGCATTTGAACAGAACAGAAGATTGTAAATGGAAATAAATGTTCTGTTATTATTCCACAAGAGTCATGACATATTCAAGAACTATTGACTGTGTGTAGAAAATTAAACTATGAGTAAACGTATTTACTGGAGCGAATGTTTATTTATTTTACCAGAAAAACATTATTTTATTGTAACTCGTGTTGCCTTTCACCCCATCTTAGAAGTATTGATTCAGTTTCAGCAGATTATTTCAGTTTCAGCAGATTTCCCCACAAAGGTATTGTATGAACTTTTGCTTCCTTGCATCAACTTTATCCAGAGGCCTTGTACACATTTGTTAAGATGTTTAATTTCTTGAGAATGAGGAAACGAACTTTATCTACGAGGTAGGAATGAGGAGAAGTTAGATGGCATACACTGTGACATAGTCACAACCATACATGAAGGAAATGGGTACACTCACCANCCACGGTTGAAACTTGAACTCCTACCTACCCATCAAGGGCGATCAGATATAGTACGAGACTTCTCGGATGCCTTTGAAGGTATTTCTCTTGTCATATATTAGGGTGTATACATTATACAGGCCAAGGTTTATTTAAAACACGAACATCTTTTTTTCAGCCAACATTGATAACATTTTAGTAATATGTTATTAGTGTTATTTTATAAGTATTGATAACCTGCCCCGTGGTGTAGTAGTCAGTTCACCTGGCTACCAGCCTAAGGGTCCTGGACTCGATTCCCGGCCCGTACCTTCAGCATTTTTCTTTAAAGGGGAATCACCCCAACGTTCAACAGGGTCTGGTTAGGCTTGTTGGAGTTTCCACTGGTTCCACACCCTCATACTCACTATCATCATCCCCTAATCTCATCGGAACATGGAAACTCTGATTTTGGTTGGAAGAACAGTAGAGAAAATTCTAACATATTTCTTTGCGGTCAACATTTGTAGCACTTTAATTTATTATTTGTACTATTTTATAGATTCTGATGATATCTATCAAACCTAAAAGCTACAGATCACATAATTTGATGTATAAATATATTAAAATCGTTTTAGTAACCTTAGTGTTACTAACTTCTACTGTTCTTTCTACCAAAACCAAACTACTACTGGCTAATTCTTCCCCAAACTGGTTTATTATTAATGTAGCCTAGACGCATGATATTATTATAGCTATTGTTAATATATAACTAAAGTGACAACTGCAGATTAAATTACCTGACGTATGACCAAGTGAAAGTAGATCTAGTCACTTTTTTTTTTACGACACACTCTTATTTGTTGTGAGTCCTTGCGGCACACTGAACGTGCAAATGGCGACACTAATAGACTTGGGCATGCGCATGCGCAGAGAGACCTTTCAGTTGAACAGGAAACGAATGTTTGTACTCTATTCAACCATGAATTGAACGTTTGTGTAAAAGACGACAAAATTATCATTAATTACTGAACTCTTTGATTGTAAGCCATTAAATTCCTAGGAAAATAAATGTATATAAGTCATTATTTTTTTTTTTAAGAATTAATATTGAATGAAACTAGCTTTAATTTTTGTTCTGTCAACAATAACATGATGCTGAGAATTTCACGGCACATTGTTATGCCACGGCATACCTCTGAGAATCACTGCTGACTAAAGAATACTTTTTTTGTTATTAATACTTACCTAATCCGTGATTTAAGTACAGCATCATCAAACTTTAAGCTGGTTTTTGCATCCTGGTATTTGACTTTTGCCACCTAGCCCATATTTTCTTTTATATAACCTTTTTTAACTCTTTGACAATTTTTTTTATTTTTTATTTTTCCATTTTATTATTCAGCAGTAATGACGGTAAGCTGACTTCTCTACGCCTGTGATGAAAGAAGCTTACCAGACGCACGGATCACAAAGACGCACCCCACCCAACTTTTGATGAATATTTATTTGATAGCGTGCTGTTACACTTTTTTTTTATTTTAGCCAAGCCGTATTCTGTGTGTATTTTTTTTTTTACTGCTTGTATAATGAGAATACAAACTTTTTAAAAACACACATTTTCGAAACTCTTTTAATTTTAAGTTGTGTAGAGTGACTTTGGTGTGTCAATAAAAATTCGCTTTTAAAGTATTCACCCTTTTTTTTTAGATGAGTTTTTTTTTTAACTTTGGGTTACTTTGAGCGAACATGTTCTTTCTAGCATGCTGTTTTAAAATTCTGTTTTGCAATAAATAAGTCTTCGTGTTATTTTGAGAAATATGCTTTGTAAATAAATTGAGATATAAATCTATATCAGTGAGTATATTTACTTAATAATAAGCGGCGAATAATGTTACCTGTAATTTTAATTTAGATTATTTGTGATTTTTTATATACTTTTTTTTTTGTGAACCACATCTACCCTTCGTGAGTCTCCGCATAGTTACACTAACAAGTAGGGATGAGGAAGGTATAATTTAGAGTGAATGTACTGTACATATACTGTATATAAATATATAGCAAAATTAGTTCAAATATGTAGTAAAATAAGTAATAATGTTAAAATATGTACATTGAATATACTAGCTTTCCTCACGTTAGTAATACATACATATATGATTGAAACGAAATTTAATTTTACGACTGCAGATTACTAAAGGAGGTTATATAAAAACCGTTTTCCAAATATACACCAATACAATTACTTTTTAGCGAGCTGTATTGCATTACTAGTTTGTTTTATACCACTTTCATTTTCCATTAATCAAAGACTTCAAATTAATGGCATTAAATGACTGATTTTAGAAATTCTACAAACACTACAAACTTCCAATGAAACCTCCACTATTTCAGGTTCTTTGAAAACAGGTAAACGTCAGACCAATGTAGAAAGTGAGTTTCCTTAAAAAAAAATAATTCTGTCTGAGGTTGAATGTTTGATTTCAACATACTAGCTGGTATTAATATTACACTTAAAAGTATACAGATGTTACAGATGTTGCCTTTCAAAAGAACGTTCCACGCGCCGTATTATTGTGACAGACCTCAAATTACATTTCCTTGATTGATTTTTTGTTTCGTTTCCATCATTTGTTCTTTGCCTTTCCACTTTATATTAGTTTACTCTCCCAACCAAACAACGGGAAAATGAGCTAATCAGATCCAAGAAATTTTGTTTTTACAACTCGTCGACTTGTGTTTACAAACTGACACGCCGCTCGAGAGATGTGCTGCTGAGGGGGGCTTAGAAAGTCCTGAACTAGTTCTAATTTTGTCCATAAGCAGGTGAAAAAAACAAAAACAAAAAACACAAAAACCAAATATTATATTACAGTAGATCCATAGCGTTGCGATTACATAAATAAATATTTTATATTTGGTTTAGCAACACGTCTTATTACCCGTTTGAGCTATACGCTTATGTACTACTTACTTTAATGTTTTTATGGATGAGGAAGGCTATATTTATAGGTAATGTACCCACATTGATTTTTTTTTTATGTAGGAAGATTGTGAACCCATTTTAGAATAATCAACCTCATTACACCAACTGAGACTCGAACCTAAATCTCCCCATTATTGGCCGTCTTGTCTACTGCGAAAGTGGCAATTTAAACCATTCGACCACCGAAGAGGGTATGAATAAATATCGATGGATAAACTAGCGCCTATCTAGAAGTGAAATGATAATTAAAATAAATAACTTATGCTCACATATCTCGGCGAACCGTATGCCCTCTGGAAAACCATTATGTTTATTTATTTAATATGTCTCTGTAATATAGTATATTATTTCATTGACGCTCTCTTGTAAAAGCCATTTTGCTCTTTATTTCTAACATTTTTCTGTAACAATGTGTTTTACTTCGTTTCACTCATGATCGTGCTCTGGCAAATATTGCGATCGTTAGTGAACTCAGTTTGTGGGCTAGGTATATATATATACGTTTGTAGCCAGATGTTGAACGTCTTAAATTCTTAAATTGATACAGTTTTGACGTGGCATACCCGTTCGAAGAACGGGTCAGACTGCTGGGTGGTAGTAAACAATAGTTTTGTTTTTATCTTATTTTGTTAAAAGTTAAAGTAAATTGTCTGTGTCTTTCTTCAAGTAATCTATATCTGCGTAGTATATCAAGGAAAGAGTGGATCTTGTACTGCACATCTAAACCTAATTAAGTTTTTTTTTCAAAAGCCCTAAGAAACACCACTAGGGGTCAGAATGCGGAGTGATTGGTTTCAGAGGGCTGTCATGTGAGTAAGACTCAAAGTTCTTGATGTCCCAAGTGTTCATAAATTCATAATAAGTGTCCCGGGGACATCCCAAATAGATTGGTTTGTCATCACCCTTTCAACATCCCCCTCCCAAATATAACGATCATAAATCAACCCCTACCCCATAGCCAAGGTCGACGTTCATGTCAACCCTTCCTGAAACAAAGATGACAGATATTACTGTTCAGAATGTCTATTACCTCTAGTTCGGTGGGCATGTCGGCAAAGGGGTCAGTCTCGTCTACGTTTAATCAGCTGGTGATGGTGATACTAATGTTCGAATCCCGATCGCGTGATATGAGGAGGGACCTAATGGTTTCCCACTACCCCTTTATACAAATTCGGGCAAACGTCCTCTAAATTATATCTAAGAACCACATAGCCAGACTTAAGTATATTATATATGACGAACAATATCAATGAAGGCAATATTTTTATATAGGAAAATATATTAATATCACATGGGATGTAAATTGTCAACTAAATAAATAAACATTTTAGATTATTATTACTATTATTACTATTATTATTATTACTATTATTATTATTACTATTATTATTACTATTATTATTATTATTACTATTATTATTATTACTATTATTATTATTATTATTATTATTATTATTATTATTATTATTATTATTATTATTATTATTATTATTATTATTATTATTATGTGTTCTGTCTCACGACAGGTCCATTCCTTTTGTCAGTGAACTTAAACCGCCTATGCGCCATGTCAGCCCCCAGAATGTTCTTCTTTCCTTCAAGTCATCCAATATTTGAGTATTCCTTATTTCTAAGCTCCTCTTTCTCTCTCTCTCTCAACCTTGCCTTCTATGACGTCATACAGAAGAGAGTTCTTACTAAGGATGTGTCTGATCCAGTTGGCTTTGGACCGAAGAATCCACATCCAAAATGGTTCTCTTCTAACCCACTTTTCTTAGAACTTTTTTTATTTGTCACCCTGTCTGTCCACCTGATCTTCTCAAACTAAAATATTAATTCAAAACACAACTTAGATAATGATATTGTAGCTTACTCATAAACTGTTTTTGTTTAAAAAATAATCCACATTAGTGGTTACTTGGTTTAAGGTATCATTCTCGCAATTAAGTGTATTGTCATTGACGGAGAGATTGGAAGTTCGAATCTCGGTTGGATTAAATTAGGATAGTTTTTCCTAAATGGTTTCTCACACTCTTCTCCACACAAATGCAGGTACATTCCCTCTAGTATTCAACCTTTCTCACCCGTAATCCAAAAGTGTAAATATGGGGATGACCCGAATGGGGACTAGGCCTTAGATGCAGTGCACTAATTTTTAAATAAAAAATTGAATATACAATATTGATGTATTGGTAATTGTAGACAATCACATGTATAGTAATGTGTACAAAGGTTTGATTCCCAACCTCCCCCTTACCAAGTTAACAGTATGCGCTTGATATTTAGTCCACGTATCCACACATGAGGGTATTTGTGTTTCAAACAATAATAAATATCTCTTTCTTATTTAGAATGCCATATACAGTCCAATTTACATATAAATATCATTATGTGACCGCTAGGAAAAGCTACTAGGTCTACTTTCAAGTACACATCCGCCAAGTCATGTGGTCTGCACCTGTCACATTTGATAAATTATATACACCTATAGAATAACTCTAATATTAGAGTAGTAACATGCTCTCAATGTTGATTGCAAAATAAGTTTGTGTTTCTAAAAGGTCGGCCCTATGAAAATGGGACTGTAGTAACTGTGGTATGATTCTAGGAGGAAGGACAGTTCAAAATATACATTATGAATATGTAAGAACAGTTTTAATTGTTGATATTTTCAAATAAAGTTTTTTTTATCACCGTGTCTTACAGCCTATTTAGGTTATACGTAAACAGTTTATGATATTAAATCTAATGGGGTAAGGATGAGGAAGGAAGCATTTTATAGGTAATCTACCCTCATTTTCGTGGAAGAAGAGTGAGAAGCCATTTAGGGAAAACCACCCTCAGTAGACGTGACCGGGATTCAATACCCGATCTCCTTGTCATCAGCAGGCTGGTTTAACATGAGAGTGACGTCTAAGCCGCAATCCACACAAAGAGAACATGTCGCAGGCACGGGTGTTGACGTGGCGCAGGCACGGGTGTTGACATAGCGTGGACATGGCATATTTTCGAGTCCTCTCCATACTTATTATATGAGACAATTTAGACTTTGGGGAGGGGCAGGGTGGGGTGCGTTACTTCTGCGCATGCGCCACGTCCTTTGGGAGTCTCGGGTGACTCATTGGAAGTGACTCTGTGTTTGGACCTCGTGTGTACTTGCTTCGAAAATTCGTGATGACATTGAATTTAATGCGCCATGTCCTCCCTGTGTGAATTGCGCCTTAGACCATTTGGCCATTGAAGTGGGTCAGATAAAGTTCTTCCTACCATAATTGTAATATACATTTTCTAATCTCAGGAAAACCTTCAGCTACAAATCATGTCAGTGTCGCCACAACTAATCTGGACGTGTGTCTTTGTGGGTCTGCCCCCCCAACCGTCTCTCTCTTTGCAACATACCAATCGACTCGCCACCTACTGATTGTGACAGACTGTGCGTGTCGTGTGATCAATGATCACTCATCGGGACAACCCCTCCACGGAACAAATGAAGGGCGACACGCCGGCACGTGATCCTTTAAGTGGGCTCTCATTGGATGTTCGTTATCAACGAGTTACATCTTCTATGCTCCCGGCTGCTCTTAATAATCTCTAGTGGCTGTCACATAAAAATGTTTACCCTAATACCTAACATTTTATAAAAACATTCTAAAGATTCAAGTAAGGAGCGTTCATTTAAGATAAGAAATAAGACTTTAAACTAAGATATTGATAATTTGTTGGATAATCTACTAGTTGGTCATCAAGCCAAACGATATCAATGTGAAAGGGATAAGACTTTGAACAAAATCATGTTTATAACTTAAATACCAGCTTCGGTGGTCGCATGGTGTAGTGCACTACTTTCGTAGGTGACTAGACCAGGGGTCTCCAAACATTTTACTATGCGGGCCATATAATATATTTTACACATTTTTGCGGGCCAAAGTAACGTTCACCTGTTCTTCAAGTAGTATTATTTTTGCCCTGAATGCCTTGACATGTTCAAATAGATCATAAATAAAATTTGTTTCAACATGCAAATTTAGATTCAATTCATATGGTCAGTCACGTCTATAAAAAATATCTTCTTTCCAAGGCCAGTCAGTGTTTTATAAAAGTTACTGACGTTGATTCTTCTCTGTGAGAAATGAATCAATTTATATGTAATAAATTATATTTATAATAATTAGTCAATATAATTACTTGTTTTTAAATTAGGTAACATCTTTTGGAACTTTCCTTTGATAACCCTCTGCCGGGAGACTTGTAACTACCTAAAAATCGTCACAGTCAAGCCGTTCCGTTTAAGGTATAAGGAATGGCACCTGCGACTGAAAATGAGGGTTTGCAATTCCGACAGAACTCTGGCTTGGTGTAATGGGGGGAAGCACGCGTGCGGGCAGAAATTGGACATGTCAAATAAACTGTGGGGTTAATAAATAACGAAGAGAAACAATTAATTTGTTTTTTGATAAAATCTTGGAAAGGGCCGGATATAATCTTGTGGCGGGCTGGATGTGGCCCACGGGTTGTAGTTTGGAGACCCCTGGACTAGACTGCCGATGACGGGGAGATCAAAGTTCGAATCTCGTTCAAGTGTACTAAGAGTGGTTCTTTATGTACTGTTGTGAACTTATTTGACATAACTTTTTAGATGGGAAGCGTGGGTGTCGTTCTATTTCTGTTTTGATTTGTTCCGCGACACAATACAATCATTTGGAAACACCCATTCTGATATTAATCTCAAACATGTGTTTATCCACGAGAAAATGGGTAATCAGCTATTTCTAGTTTGTGTTGCGCATCATGGGTCAAGATATGTATTTTTTAATGTGTAAATTTCTTCGCCAGTAATGATCTTAATATTAGTAAACGTAAGATTAATTTTCTGCGAACATATGAATCAAGCTTAAATAAAAGTGTACATGCAAGTGTATTACAGTGTATTGCCAATTTTTATAATCTTCGTCACGTAGACCTACCACGCTTTTATGTCTATTTATATTTGTAACACCTCATTCATGAATCGGTCAAATTTCTGTCCATTCCCTGCAGTGGCCTCTCCTACTAACCCATTTCACGAACTGTCAAAAAAAAAAAGATAGTCCGCTTCATGAATTGTACAGCGCTTGTACTGCCCAGATCATGAACTGAGCAGCTCCAATCGTTACTCAATTCATAAACTGAACGAGTTTTTCTCCAGATCCGTGAAATGGACAAGCGAAGAACAGGTTTGGTCTTCAAGTTAATTTTAAGGGCCCTACAGATGATCCGATCTGGTTGACCCGACAGTCGGCCTGACCAAATCAGGTGTTATCTACAATTGACCTGACTTAGTTCCTGATCTTTTCAGGGTTTTTTTTCTCTAAGAGACACACGCATCATGCCACCTATATTATGAAAACACCAAAAAGTTGGGATCGTGCCAATAGCATCGTTAGAGATTAATTCCAGAAAAAGAAAAATGTGGGCCAAAAAAGGGCTAATTGAACGGATAAAATTCAGTCATATGATGTTACTACATACACAATACGCCTACTACTCACGCCCATATTTGTAGTACAACTAGGCACGTTGAATCACCCGACAACGCTACAGACGACACGATTTGGTCGGACGGTCGTGCGGTTGGATGCGCCGGCCACCCGACATCACCCGACATCACCCGACATTAAATAGAAATTTTTGTCGGATGACACACCTACACACGACCCGATATTGCGCCTGATCTGACCGAATCGGCCCGACCACCTGACCAATTCGTGTCGTCTGTAGAGCCCTTAACCCTTAATCTATTTTTAATGGAAGGCTAGGTTAAGTTAGGTTGGTTTATTTTATTTTAATATTTTAAAACGAATATCAGCTAGGCTTGTAGTAGATAGTAAAATAAGTTTCAGTTCTCTAAACGGGTAGGATTTAATGCCATTTTTGGCCTGTTCGTGAAACGGTCAAGCGATGAAGCCCAATTTATGAAATGGTCAGCTTCACTATTGGGCTGTAACATTCTTACTAGAAATTATTTAAAATTCAAATATACTGTAATGACGTCATAGTATCCACTGTTTCGAGACTATCATAAAATCATCCTTAGTGAGAACTTAGGTTCATCAACCTTCCCCCCTCCCACTTTTCATCGTGCGGTAGTTACAATTCCCAAACCCAACTGTTTTGAATGTCAAACTACGTGGCTAATTTTCACGTGAACCGAAAATTGCAGTCGAGAACACAAAGCCAGCGGGAAACTTATACACGCTTTAACCCAAAACCAAGGGAACCCCCTCGCCTCTCCCCAACACCCCCTCTTTATTGTCGGCGATAGACAACCTTGGAATAAGCAAGTAGTTTGAGAGTGAGTGGGATTTGATTGGCTAACTGGATTACTCGTGGCGTAGTAGCATCTCTTCATTATCGCCGATAAATCGAGTTTGTCCCCAGTGGATTTAAGCGAGGGTCGAATGGAGAGGTGGGGGAGATTTAGTGGAAGGGGTAAGGTGAGGGGGGATAGAGGTTTCCTAGTTGAGGTTACCCGATTCTCCCCAAGCGGCGGTCTGTACAGCCTCTATACGATAAGTTGGATAGATAGCAAGCTAATTACCCTCTATATGTATGCACTGTACTTGTTACTCTTCCTTTCGAGCAACAACAAATTATGTCCTCAGAACTTGACTATCGGGACTTCCAGAACAGGGATTGTGTCCTAAAAAGAAGGAGATGAGGGATGGCAACATTTTGGTTTTAAGTAAGGGCCACGAAAGATGTCAGGACATATTTAATCTTCTATTGGTTTATAATTTTACCGGGTGTTCTCTATGGGTGTGAAACATGGTCTCCTACTTACATGACGAATAAAAATTTAGGATGTTTGAAAATAAGGTGCCGAGGAAGATATTTGGTCCAAAAATGTATAAGGTTACTGGGGAGTGGCAGATGTTACATAATGAAATGTTACATACCCTATACTCATAACAATACATTGTTTGGATAGACAAATCTCGCAGACTATGGTGGGCAGGACATGCAGCGCGAATGGAAGAATCCAGAACTGTGTTGAGGGTACTGACTCTATCAGGAATTTTTGGGCCCCCCTTAAAGGGGTGTCCACATACATACATAAAAACTTGATGTTATATTTTTTTTTTACATCAACTGCAGTTTTAATCGTATAAATCATCAACCAAATACCAGTTAATATTTTAATATTAATCTTCGAGACACCCGCCTCAGGTGGCCGCGGGGTCTAGCGCGCTACTCTCATGCTGGACTAGATTACTGAAGACTAGGAGATAGAGGTTCGATCCTGGTGTGGTGCACTGCGGGTGGTCTTCCTATACGGTTTTCCACTATCCCTCCACGCAAATGCGAATGCACTTCCTCTAAATTAAGCGTTTCTAATCCCTAACCCATTAATGTAATTAGTACATATGCGTATAACCCGAACGGGTAGTAAGACACGGTGCTAAAAAAAACTCTTCAAGAGGCACCTTGTAAAATTTCCTACTGTAAAATCAGCTCTGTCAACATTTCAAATGCCTTTATTACCCTACATTCAATATGGTATTGGAAAACAAAGGACTTTCTTGGAATGAGCCGAGTAACTGGGGTCCGAGAAAAGGAGGCAAACATTTTTACTATCACCTGAAAGATCTTATTTGAGGAATTAACAAGAGGAAGAGCCTCTTATATAAAAGAACAACAGTCAATTTGGAGTTTGTAGCGTATGTAGGTAGGCTTAGGCCCTGTTACCATTCCCCCACCAATAATTATTTCAGCACATCTACTTACTTTAAAAATTATTTTGTGACTATGAAAAGTTTGAAATCATATACAAAATGTTTAGCAGCATTGCTAGTGAATTGCAAGTTTGTGTTAGGAGGAGGGAAGCAGAGGTACAATACTAGTGGCCTGTTGCTAATATAGTATTAGTTATTAGTATAATATAATATTAGTTATCTAAAAATATGTAAAATCTGTTAGACATGTGAAATAACCACCAGCAGAAACTATTCCCTAACGAGACACAAAATGGGGTGAGATTTGCTTACTACTACTATTATTATTATTATTATTATTATTATTATTATTATTTCCCCACGTTCCACTACCTATTCGGCTATACATACGTATAAGTAGGCTACTAATAAAGTTATTATTGTAAAAATGATGGAAGTAGATTGTAGAGGAAACTGCTGACTTATACAAAGATTTTAACAACGCAAGTAATGAAATAATTTTAAAAAAAAGTGTTATAAGAATAAGAGGACTGTCTTATAAACTCTTAACAAATTATCTAACGAATATAGATAAACTTGTATTAATAAACGCCCCCAAGAATGACAGACTTGTTAAGGCAGGAGTTCCACAAGGCAGTGTCCTCGGCTCTGACTTGCAATTGAAAGATAAACGATAAATGACTACTATCACTTAAAGGATAAAATATGTTTGCAAATGATACCATTATTATATATATGAATCCTGCGGAGAAATAGCTCCAAACACCATCCTAATGCAAGAAGACCTCTGCACAGTTAGTGAATATCTAAGACTAAATAAACTTACAATGAATGTTGACAAATCAAACCATTACATTAGGTTTACATAATTTTTACCTCTCCCCAAATTCACTGTGAAAATAAATAATAACATATTTTCTAATAATTAAATTTCCCCAAAAATGTATTCACTATTTTCAAAATTGAATGCTAAGTGTTTAAAAATACGTCTAAGAAACAATTATTCTTTGTGTATCTTTTTTTTGTAGAAGTGCCTTGTATTTTTAATTTTGACATAATATTTATGCATTTATAAATTTGTTAAAAATATTATAGGTTACATAGAATGCATAAATACATATATAATCATAATAATTATAAACACACAAACCGTACTTTTTTCCGTTTAAATGCTAAAATACATTTTACAACACGATTTTTACTTTTTAAAACATATAAGAAAATAATAACCATCTAAAAATTGTTTCACTTCCAATAATTTAATTAGTGTTACTCCATGCTTCCCTCTATTAGTCATGTGCTGTACTAATAATAAATCAAAGTTTGTCACTTCTGCTGCCTCCTAACAGTCTAATGACAAATTTAAGTACACATTCTTGACGTTTCCTCTTTACTTATTCAGAACAAGCATAAGAATTTCTAATTAAATACCACCATTTGGAGATATAATTAAGAATATTTCTTAGGGTTGCTTAGTTGAAAAATGTCTGAAGAGAGAGACTACCGAAGAGATAAAATTCAGGATTTTACATATATAATTCCGTTTATCAAAGGTGATAAAATTCATTATCTACATTTGGGCTATTTGGGTGTAGAGTGTTGTAAGAAACACTTCCAAGGAGATAAAATTCAGCTATCTCACCATGGCAATACTCCACTACATACCATTGCAACCAGACTATAGATCGTAATACCTGCTTAGATGGTATAAGGCAGGGATTGCCAAACCCTTCCTTCACCTCTGACAAAACGTTTATTAGTCACAACTTGTGAATGTATGGAACGTCAGGCCTCCACTGTGGTTCGGATCCCATGTTAAACTGTGGGTCCTTCATTTCATCTTACAATCACCTTACCATTACACATTAGCGTAAGTGCGTATAACCCGAATGGGTAGTAAGATGCAGTGCTGATAATATTAATAGTAATAATAATATAAGGCAGTGTTTCCCAACCTTTTTCAGCTGACGCCTCCTTTTGTAGATAATCAAATACCCCCCCACCCCCCTTATTTTTTACGATATTTATAAAATAAATTGAATTCTTACTAGTCATTTTCTTATTTTACATTTAAATCAATGTAACACTGCGAGAATGATGGTAGAAGAAAATGACAGAACATTATCGTTTTGGTTGACAATTTTTCTTTTTAAATAGATCTTGAATACTTGGTTTTGGTTTGATGTTTGAAAGCGCATACCGCAAATCGTTTTCCATTTCCAAGTTGACAACGGTGTTTAGTTTTTATCAGTATCAGGGTTGAATATTCGGTGTGGTTGCACGTGGCCGCAATGGTAACTTAGGGCAGCGTTTTTCAAACTGAGCTCCATGAAGCCCTTGGACTCCATCAGTTATCTCAGGCTCCGTGAGACACTTTTATAATATTCTTTATTTGCTTTCATACTGTAAAATAGCATCAGTAATTAGGATTGCCAATTTTTTCAACTCTGAATAAAGGATATTTGTCAAAGGTGCTGCCAGAACATGTGAAATTTTCCATTTTTTTTATATAGGCCTACTTTTCTACATGAAAAAGTTAACTATCCTTATTGAATTTTCATAATATTAGTATGAAATATATTATAAGAGCTTCAGCATGTAATTTTTTTAAGTGTAATGGCTGTTTTGTTCTAAAAAGTTTGGAACCCTTTGGCTTAGGGTTCGGCCACACTGACAAGCGTGCGAACGAGCGAGCGCGCAAGCGACTGGGTGGCCAAACTGGCGAGCGTGCGAGCGCGTGATTAGCAGATAGCACTTGATAGTTGTTGACGGGGAGGCTCCGAATCTTGGCTCAGTGAACTGAGGGTAGTTTTTGACAAGTGATTTATTTTTGTGATTTTCTCATCCTCTCTCCACGCTAGTGGCGATTCTACTTTGATAATATTGAAATATTTTAACATATCAGTTTTATACAAATATATATAGCCTACATATAGGTATGGTTTATGATCTTACCAATTAAATTAGGCCGTTAGTAGCAAGTGTGCTAAACCTATCGATAATAATAAAAATGTCAAAATGAGAAGTTTTCCTAACACTCAATGAACCAACATACAATAATATTGCCTAACGCCTGTAAACTAGACTGTACCGGGTTGAGCACGTGCGCGCTTGAAAAATAGAACCAGTTCTATCTTTTTCAAGCGCGCGCGCTCAGTCACTCGTTCGCTCCAGTTTGGCCACCTCTCATTACAACCAATGTATTCTATTTTCTATTTTAGTCGCTCGCTCGCCCAGTCTGGCCGCCCCCTAACAAGCGCGTGCGCTCGCTCAAGTCTGGCCATCTCTCATTACAACCAATGTGTTCTATTTTATATTTTATTCGCTCGCGCGCTCGCTCGCCCAGTCTGGCCGTCCCTTTAGGATGAGAGTGGAGAGGAAAATTGAGGGGCGAATCCGAGGCTTGCGAACTTGAAAATAAACACGTGCATGCACACTTTTGGGTGGTCACCGAATTTATTAGAACTGATAGGCAGTTTTTCCAATACTGCAAGAAATAATTATCTTAATAGCCTTGAAAAAGTGATTTAAATAAAAAAATATAATTATATATAATTTTTTAACTTTATTTCCGAATTGTTCCACGCCCCAACCGAGAAGTACTTCCTCCCCTCCCATCCCCCCCCCACCCACAAGTTGCAAGCCACTGGTCCAAGGCGTCACTCTCGCAATAGACTAGACTGCCAATGACGGGGAGATCAGGGTTCTAATCCCGGTCGGGTGTACTGAGGGTGGTTTTTCCAAAATGGTCTTACACTATTATCCACGCAAATGCTGGTACACTTCCTCTAAAATCAAACTTACTTATCCCTAACTCACTATCTTAATTAATAAATATGCGTATAACATAAAAAGTAGTAAAACACGTAGCTAAAAAAAATTATGGGGGTTTTGGGGTTTGAATCCCGATTGGGTGTACTAATGGTAGTTTTTCCTAATTAATTCCCTACTCTTCCATAACGTAAACGGGGGTACATTTCCTCTAAACTTCTAACTTCCTCATGCCTGTTACATTAGTGTAATTAATGTGTGTCTTTCTGTAACGGAGATTTAAACGTGGTGAAAATAAAATTGATACTGTCAGTTTTTAATGTCTTTCTATTGTGTCTTCCCTAACTTTATCTTGCGTCCTCTTCTGTCCTACTTTATTCATAACACACACTCTTGTACCGCAATAAGGAAGCACTCAAATCGATAAGCAATAATCCCTCACTTAACGAATTATTCGACCTAACCTAACAAATCCCCCTTTCTATTACATCATAATCGACTTTGCCGTGCTAAAATCAGTTCTATCCACCGAGGCGCACTTAAGGAGTAGCCATTTTTATTTTATTTGTTTCACCCCCAAGCCCGCGGGGGCGTATTACCATAAATTTACACTTGTTTGTGAGTTCCCAGTCCATTGTCGAAAAGAAACAAACCAGATGGAAGGCTGCATTGTTGTTTCTGCAGACTGCCATAAATCCAGATGGATCCCCCCTTCTCCTTCCTTGCGTAGCACCCTTTATCCGCCCTTCCCTCTTCACAACATCAATAGTCCTTGTTGAGACTAATCCAGTGATAAAAATCGGCTACCATGCTACAATAACATCGTTGATACCATGAATACATTAAAACAAACTACGTTAAAGCTCTTCAAAGTGATCACTGATCTGGCTATTTAGTTCACTGTCATATATATATATATATATATAAAATTTGAGTTCTCTTTGTCTCTCGGCAGCTGCTGGATGATAATAAGTTGTGTCAAGGGGGTGGGGGAAGGGATGTACTACTCCGTCCACATTACGAGCTCTGTACGTCCGATAATTCGATCACATTGAAGTTAGTGTTACAGCAATTGTCCTCTTTACATTGTTGGGCTGCATTTTAAGGGGGTGATGGGGGGGAGTGATTTTAAAAACCTATGCGAACCTTCTACTCCCTCCCCCACCCTCTATCCAAATTTAATGACACTAATTGACCAAAGATAAGGAAGGTAGAGTTCGGAGAAAATTTGCCCGAATTTCCGTGTATGATTTTGGTAACCATTTAGGAAGAAAAAAAAAACTTCGATGCACCCGGCGGGGATTCAGCCCAACCTCTCCAGAAAGCCAGGCTAGATGAGTCTGACGATTTAGTCCCAGTGCCCACAGATGCGGGTTTATGTGAGCCCTCGTATCTACTTAAGATGGGGTGCTAGTGAACGTGAGCTTAGGGCAGTATTTTTGAAGTTTTTATAGCATAAACATTTTTTGGCCAAAATAAATCAAATAGTTCTTCTATAAAAACATATAGTTTAGTTTTCTGCACATGCTAATCTCGACAGT
>CABFWB010000781.1:154444-197574 GCA_902151455.1 Timema bartmani
CCTCTAGATATAATTCAAATCCTCTGATGTAAACGAATATCAAGTTGACTTTTAAATAAATTAAATTTTTTAATATTTGCTGAAGACGACCACTTCAAATATCTTCTAGAGGCATCTAATTGTCGGCAAAAATCAAGATGAGGATCACTCTAAATAGCTTCCGAGTGACATCGGAATTTCAAAAATTTCCAAGGGAGTATCACTTTAAATAGGTTTCTAGAAGAATCTAATGTTTAAAAAAATTAAAGGCAAATAATTCACAGAATAGCTTCTAGAGCACGGTTATCTATGGCACGCGTGCCACCAGTGGGCACGCGAAAACTATTATTTTGTGTGACACACCAACATGAAAAGAATAAACATTAAATAAAACTTTTCTCAACGTGGCGTAATTTTTTTCAAGTCAATAATATTTTGACTACTATGTTATTCAATGTTATGTCACAATGAACTTTGTGAAGTCAACTCCTAGAAATTGTCTTGGCTCGTACTTAAGAGCATTCCGTGGGCTGTTGAAGACAACAAATTATGAGCCTTACATAAATATATAGGCTAGTAAAACATACCAACATGTTTCAAAAGAACATGAAAAAGATAGGCCCTATGTAAGTTTTTGATTTAAAAAAAATTATATATACATACATTATTTATTGCTGTTTTTTTCACCGAAGTTGTCGCGTTAAAAGTTTTTACTCTAAGTTATTGAAATTAATCTTGTGTAAGAAACTCACTTGCAAATCTAATAAATTGTTCTTAGTTAAAATACAGGCATTATTAAAAATAAATTACAATTTGATTAGTCATTCATTACAGTTCATGATTTAACATTTTTTATTTTTAAATACCAATTAATAATAACTAATGAGGAGCGTAGAGAGGGAAAGGATGCCTAGGAGGATGTTGGATATGGAGGTGGGAGGTAGAAGGACGAGAGTAAGACCAAGGGACAGATGGCTGAAGGTAGGAAGGAGGAGTGTGGAGGAGAGAGGAGAGGACTGGACCAGGGTGGAGGGAGAGAGGTGGTGGGAGGAAAGGAGGTGGTGGAGAGGCTTATGTTCCAAACAGACCCAGTCAGTGGCTGGAAGCTGTCCATGATGATGATGATGATGAATTAAGGTTCCGGCCGAAGGGAGCGCAAGTATTTTTACAGTTTTTATAGAATTGAAATTTTTTGGCCAAAATAAATTAAATATCTCTACAGTAGCAACATAGAGTTTAGTTTTCTGCACGTGATAATTAATATCAACAGATCAAGGGCGTCATGGAAGTTTGTCAAAACCTTATAAACAAAGAGAAAAAGTTTTGACAAACCCCTGACAGATATTCAAGATCTGTTGATATTAGCACGTGCAGAAAACTAAACTCTATGTTGCTACTGGAAAAATATTTGATTTATTTTAGCCAAAAAGGTGTAATGCTATAAAAAAAAACTGTAAAATTACTCGCGCTCCCTTCTGCCGCACCTTAATAAACTTAAATAAGAGGTGGCACACTAGACTATTTTAAAATTCAGCTAGCTATTAAGTGGCACACTGGTCGGAAAAATTTCGCAATCCTTGTTCTAGAGGCATATAATTTTCAAAAATTCTCTGAAGGAGGGTCACAACCAAATAGCATCTAGAAACGTCAAAATTTTTACAAAAAATCTGGGAAAGACTGCACCAAATAGTTCATAAAAATAAACTAATTTTCAAAAACTGGGGAGGAAAACCACTCCAAATATCTTTTAATTTCATCCCATTTTCAAACACTTATTGGGGGCGGAGGAAAGGGGGTGGTAGAAGGGAGGTCCCTAATTTTTTTACGCCTTAACACCCCTTCCCCGCCTTTTTACACTAAAAATAAAGGCAGTGTAGGGGGGCAATTGAAGCAGTTGCCCCCTCCCCTAAAACCCCACACGTTGTTAGTAAAAACTTAAATCATATGAACTGGCACTAAAATATTGAGCACAGGACATGTGTCGAATATAAAGGCTTATTATTTGATATTCAAAAAATATGGTGCTATGCACATTAACGGTGTTGCTTAAATTCCCAATTTAAAAAAAGCACAAAAATAATAACTTCGATACAAAAGCATACAATTCTGATTACTACTGCAATATTTAGTGTGCAAGGACGTTGCCTATCTGTGACGTCATGGTAGGTCAAGAGAGGATTTCCCATGTTAGTAAATTAGCGTTTTTCTCAGCGAGTTTTAAAGATATGACATTAAAACCAAAACCATCCATTCTTAAATAATTCTAAAAATATTCCTACGGTGTCACAAAATTATTATTTGTATCTTGAAGTAGCTTTTTTTTTGTAAACGTATTTTTTATAAGTCCTTTACAAGCTAGGCTATTTGGCTTGGTCACGAAAATGGTCTACAGGAATCTTTCCGCTGTCAGGATGTAGATTAAAAAAATTCCGTGGTAGTTGGTAGCATATGTTCATCTTAAATAGGAAACAAGAAAAAAGTAATTTTAAAAAGAAGGTCAAAGTTTTCAAGGCGTACATACTATAGTGACTGTGTAAACTCGTCACAGGAAAAGGGAAAGTGTTAGCATTAGATAAACAAGAGGCCTTGCAGGGTGAACTGCTCATTTTCTTCTCTCTCTTTCTATTTCGTACATTGGCGTCCAAGCGTGATTGTGTTTAGAGTACTTAGAAAAGTCAATTTAAGATGCAAAATTTTGCACAAAATAGTTTCGAACTCTCCAAGTAGACAGCGTAGTTAAACAATAACAAACAAAAGGTATATAGTAGCCACCATTCTGATTTTAAGTAATTATTGTGTTAATGCTCTTAACACAAGCTGAGAGTTATTACACTTGAGACCACACTTATTGAGACTTCATAATTCCTCCTTAAAACACACAATTTTACATAAAGTTAAGACCAAGTAAGCTTGACCTGACTGGGCTTCGAATTGACCAATCTTTCAGAGGTGGTTGGTCAACGCATTGAGGCAGAGTGATTTAGAGGTCTTGAAGACAGCATGTAGCCGATTATGAATTAACATTTATTTCAAACCATCATTAATATCCACTAATAGATTAACAAATTACTACAAACCTTCATTTATGTTAAGTTTAGAAAATCCTAAACACATTTGAAAACTATAATTAACTCATTTATAAAAAAGGAAATGCTATGCCATTAGCTCTAGAGAAGGTAATAATGTTTTTAAACATGTTATACATTCTATTCAGTCTTTATTGATGAATCAAAGAGTAGTGCATGAATTGTGTGATTTTTACTATAAATACCTACTAGATATAAACTAAAATTAAAGTAATTTTCAAAACTTTCATTAATTAAAATAATTTCCTATAAAGTTACTACAAAACTAGCTCTAAATTACCTCTAGAGGCATTTGATACTCCTAGATTTTCATGGACTCCAGCAGTCAGTACACTTCCTAGCCCCCAAAAAGAATCATTTTGTCTACAACCTTGATGGTAACCCACCTTTTTTCTCCTTCTAACACCCTTTATAGAGTAAATTTCTGGGTTTGCCTCTGTCCGGAATATTTAGACGTGAACTACTGCACTTGACTCTCACTTTTATCTCTAAAGGGCGGTATGTAAGAACGTTAGTGAATGCTTAGTGGGCCGATAGTGTGGTCCCGAGCACACCTTTTAACTTATGATGACGCAAGCAAACCCTCGCTAGTGTCCACTTAGTCAAGTTCTTGCATACTGCCCTAAGACTAGATTCCCCCCTTAGAGTTCAGTGAATATATTTCAGAGAGTCAATGAACTTCACATTGATATGTCTAGATAGAAAATAAAATTTAACTTGTTATTTAATGAGTTAATTAGGCAGAACATATATTACTGTGTGGCAAATTAGTTTTTAAAATATTCTCATGGCTTAATTCCAATACAATTATGAATTATTAATTTCCTTTGTAATTCAATGTATTTTATTTTAAGGCTGCTACATGGGGGAGCATGGAGAAGTGTTGCAGACATTTAGAAATCACGGATTATTTATTAAATGGTATGATATTTTTAAATTTAGTTTTCACCAAAATTAGGTGAAAGATTTGACCAGTTATAAAGTTAAAATATATATTTTTTTAAATTAGTGCTAGCTTACATAAAACTCTATAAGACAATTCCACATTATCTTAAAATGTTCTGTTGTGACCCTATCAAAACATGATTTTATTTGATAGTGGAACACTAGATCTAGTTTTCTAACCTTTTGCTTTATATCTAAGAAGTACAAGTTTTCACATAAAGTAACGTTAGATTTTTTATTTATTTTTTTTATTTGAACTTAAAATCTAAACTTTTTAACTGGCCAGAAACCTTCTTATAATCCTCGCCTACATTTTTTTAAAGATGATATTTGAAAATATGAAACAACTTCTTAAATAATGCGAATTTCTGAACGTCTACCACGCGTTCATGTAACAAGCACACTTAAAATAAATTGCATAGAATTACAAAGGAAATAAACCAATAATTGTATTGGAATTAAATCATAACAATAGTTTAAAAACTAATTTGTGTGATATGCGCTTTCTTATTATCACATTAAATTAAAAAAATAGTGGTCTATTATGCAATAAACATGAGTGTAGACGGTAGAGTATATTATGAACCATTAAAATGAGAACTATATTATCCTTCTTCAATCGGTCATTTCAGAATGACTGCATCCGTAAATGTCAATAAAACTATTGTCCTTTGAACATAATACTGTATTAACGACATTATTATTTGAAAACGTTTTGATTTGACCCTTTGATAACGTCCTC
Source organism: Timema bartmani (assembly GCA_902151455.1). Classification (NCBI taxonomy): domain Eukaryota; kingdom Metazoa; phylum Arthropoda; class Insecta; order Phasmatodea; family Timematidae; genus Timema; species Timema bartmani. The sequence goes on from CABFWB010000781.1 coordinate 159,197, forward strand.
AGTTGTGGACCGTATTTTGATGTCGGTTTATAGGTACAAGTAACGCCATCTATTGACAGTTGTGGGTTTCTCATTTGGTCCGCTGAGGAAAAGCTTTTCACACACCCACGATCTTTTGTTTCTAAGATTAGGCGAATGGTGCATGCCTGATTGTAATTAATTCAAATGATGGAGACTTGTGCAAATGTGTTGAATGTAGGTGTACAAATCTTTAAAACTACATAGATGGGCATGCGGATCAAGGTGTCAGTCTCGTCTTGTCTGGTTTGCTGGTGACGTGAAGGTCAGGATTCAAGTTTCAAAAAAGTGTGCTGAGATTTTTTTTTTCCTGAATAGCTTGCCACTTTACCTCCCCTCAAATGTGGTTACATTTCTTCTCTATTCTACACTCCTCATCCCTACCCCATTTGTCTAGGCATTCGAATAGCCCGGATGAGCATAAAGACGCGAATAAAAAAGATCACTAGGTTTATATTACAGCTTTAAAAATCGACACCATTTGCCAAAATTGACATCAACCCGCGAAACAAATCGTTTAACTTACAAATACACGAAAATATATTTAGTAAATGTTTCAAACTGTCAGACCTCTTTATGTGTGGCAATCTGACTGCAGTAAGTGATTTAACCTTTCAGTATCGAAGGAGTTGAAGGAGTATGATTACACTGCGGACAGAATATATTTTGGAGAAAAAATACATTTTTGGGTCGACTGTTCACCGTATGATCAAGGAATTGGTAAACAAATGCTGAATTGAAGTGGAGCATGTAACCGACAAATTAACGACTATTTATGACAAATTTGATACCTTGTAAAAATAAATTTAGAGCAAAACAAATGTAACACATAGTTAAAAACATACCATTAAGTTAAATAAAACCAGGTTTCACAAATATTTGAGAACTTACTAACAAGCTATGGCACTATATGGTTTGTAAATAGCTCTTTACATGAGAGGATATTTGTTTTTGTGGCACTGACTTAAATAATACTTTAAATTAGCCAAATAATTAAGACCAGAAAAATGGTGTCACAGTTATTGCGAAACAATGACTCATCTTTTGGTTTTGTGCTATCAATGAGTTTTTTTAGTAGTAATTCATTGTCAACTACTACATTGAGGCATATTACTCAACCACAATATTATATCCGAAAAAAGAAATCATATTAAATTAAATTAAGTAGTAAATATTCTTTAAAACATAAAGAATTAAATCTTTTACATTATGGTGTGTGAATTTGATCCATCTCTTTATTCTTGATTATATATTAAAAGAATGTCCATATTTAAATTTACACTTACGTGCAAAAGACAAATATTAGCTGAGCCATTGAGTATTTGGTTGTGTGTTTGGGTTTTTATTTAGTGTTTTTTTTTTAAGAACCGTTCATTTATTGGTATTTATTCTTTATATTTAACTATTCCTTCGAACCTGGTTCTCGAATAAGCTTATGAACTATTAAGTGATATTGAATGTTATCAAAATTACATATACTCGTTTCATTTTATCCGAAGAGCCACTGTTATATAAATGGTTTTAGTTACTTCTTTCTCTGCTATACACAAATAGTACCATTAACTGCTACTAGTCACGGCGCAGCTTTACTCTACTTTAGACTGTTTGCTGCTAGAGCGTGCTGTGTGTCAAGTCAATCGATATCTCGATATTTGAGTAAGCTCTATATTGAAATAAACTACCAAATCCACTTGAAACATGACATCAAGTGTGTTGTTTTTTTTAAATAAAAACTATTTTTTAGGTAGTGTAAGCTTCATTCAAAGCAATGTTGGAAACTCTGATTAGAATCATTTTTAATATTACTTTTTCACAAGACAACATAATCTTTGTCATGATACACGCATATATTTTAATACTGACTTACCGACATATCAATAAATTATTTTTAAATCTGGATTACTTCCTCTGCGCAATCTTTGATTCCTTTTAATACAGTAGTAAAAGGTCTGTCTCTTTTTTATATATATCGAGAGACCAGAAACATAAGTACCTCCTTGAATATCATGATTTCCTCATACAATGGGAGGCTATTTGAGACAGCGTCGACGACGAACCACACAAATCAAAATTATCGTGGAGGGGTCTTCTGATTGGTTCAAACCATCCCCCCCCCACCTCTATATCTCAAATAGCCAATTTTCTTTCTCCATCTCAGAGCAGATGTATTAGAACAACAAGGCGTTTGAAGAGGTGTGTGTGTGTGAATTTATTGACAATTCAAACAACACTTTTAGTCACGGCAACATTCTTACAGAATGTGTATTAGGAAAACACACTGCAGAGGAGGTTATTCTTAGATGTCCTTGGACTAATTAATAATTATTAATTTAAAGAAGTGGTTGTAATAAGCTTCGAAAAGGTTGGCTTTGTTTCGATTGCTGTCAACCTCAATTCGCTTCAAATAATAATATACTGATTTCAACAACTACCTACGTAACTTCACTATGAAAAAAACTGACAACTAAAATACACATTTGTAATTTTGGAATGTTATATTTTTACAGTACAAAAATGTTCACATGTCAAAAATATTTAGTATTTATTTGAATTTCAAATCGTATTTAGTAACTTGGTTGATTAAAGCTCTGTATAGTATAATCAATCTTTATTGATCTATCAGGGATAAATATATTGTGTATTATTTTGTAGATAAAATAGTTTGTAAATAATTTCTCTGTCTCTCTCTGTCTCTCTCTCTATATATATATAAAAAAACACAACAGACAACTCAAATTTAAATTTGTGGTCAGGAATTTTAAATCATTTTTTATGTCATTAAAGCTATAGGTTTTAATCTTGAAAAATAATACTATCCTAATTGACTTGCTTACTTCCTTCCCTGCCTCCTTACTTAACAAATAACCTTACCTACAATCCTTGCTTGGACCGAGAAAACCAGGTAATTAAGTGTAATTTGTTATACATAATTCATGATATCAACGGTGCAAGGCATAATTTACTATTTATTAAATATCAAGAACTCACAACGCAATAAAAGTTTAATCATTTAATAATAAATAGCCCTTTACTATCGATATTTTAACGGCCGGAAAATAGATTCTAAAAAAAATTATCGTTACAACCTTATCTACAAAATAAATAAATGAATGACCTCTAACTCATTTTTCCATAGGCTTCTTCATCATTTAAGCGTCGATATACCAAGAGTGCAGAGAATAATAGGAGGTTTGATTGTGTTGATGTTTGCGTTTTTCCCTTTGGCTACTTTGTCACATATACACGTACAGTACGTGTCTATACAATAACTACTTTTTAAATAGACTATTATTGTCTAGTATGACGCTAGTGGTTCATCATGTCACTCAGTATTTAGTATGTATCACCTTCTTGATTTACAAATGGATACAAATTTTTATGGGTGGTTAAATAATGAAAGTTGATTTACAAATGGATACAAATTTTTATGGGTGGTTAAATAATGAAAGTATGTTGTTGAATTTAGGTGACACCCCCCCGCCCCCCCTTTCCTCAGTGGTTCTGGCGATACGTCTCGGGGAGGTGAGGTTGGTGGGGGTATTCGAGGTCTAGCTCCCATGGTTACCCCACACCCTTATTAGGTCCAGAGGTTCAGATAGTCTGGTGGGTAGAAGGCAGCGGGGAGTGAGGGTGGTGTTTTAGGTTAAGTGGTAAAAGTAACATTAATTAGTCTGTATTTATGTTAACTGAATGTATGAGCTGTGCCCTTGCGAAATTTCATCTCAATCGGTGTAGTGGTTTTTGAGTGTAAGGTTAAAGTAGATTTGTAGCACATGACACAATGACATTCATAGTAGGCCTATAATAGTAGATATGTGAATATATTTGTAATAATAGGGAATATCGAAATTTTATTATTTATTAATAATAGCTATAGTAAACTTAACAATATTAATAAATAGAGTTTGTAATACTTAAATTTAGTATATTAGTCATTAGTTAGTTGGAAATAGAAAAAAAAAAGTTTTAAGACTTTTTAACACAAAGTAAATGTCATAAATAGTAGAAAGGACACAAATAGTTATGAAATTTTAATCAAGCCTCACTATTTATGAATATTAGTATTTTTAGTGTGTAATAAACGTACTTTTGCTCTTACGAACCATTGTTACTTGGCTCAATTATTTTTTTCTACATAAAAATTAATATTGGGCTTCGTTTTGGGCTTTTCATTTTATAATTTTTCAAACTAGGAAAACTTAATTTTATAATTGCCTTTGTAAGTAGAGAATATATAGCTTATTTTATAACAGTCAAGGAGTTTTAGAAAGGCTAAGTTATACAGATTTACCATGTATAGTTACTCAAAATAAGTATTTTACTACCAAGGCCGTAGTCAAGGGAGTTTTTTTGGAGGTTCAACCCCCTTCCCCACCACCCCCCCACACCTCCCCCACTCCCCGAAATTTAATGAAAAATATATATGGCTTTATTTATGGTTCAAACAATATCAAAATTAAGGTACAAGTAGAATAATTAGGGAGTTGTGCTACCATAAAAAGCACTTCAGAGAGCTTCTAGAAGTGTTTAATATTTAGAAATGTTCCTAGTCTTCGGCAGTCAAGGAGTTATGTTGCCATAAAAAACACTTCAGATAGCTTATATAACTCTTTATCATTTAGAATTTTTTCTAGCCTACGGCTATTGGGGGATGTACCCAACAAACCCACCCTGAAATTATTGGCTGGCTACGGCCTTGTTTACTATTATTTTTCAAATATTTAAATTCTCTCTTTTAAAAGTTTAGTTATTTCAATTAATTTAGATTACTTGTTAGTTAGTTACATGTGATATAATTGTCTAAATACAAGACACCTACCTCCAGATGCGAAACTGGCCCATTTCATTCGAGTTTAGTGTCATATTTTCAGTAAGTCTGGCTGGCTAAAAAAAAGATAAGTCGACTCCCTCATCAAATAAGTGCAGACGTATTAGAAAACTAGACGTTTCAGGAGGTATAAATTTGACAAGCACACAAATCGGTTTTGTTCTTCACTGCAACATTCTTAAATAATATTATTGGGAAAACATGTGACTTAATAGGTCAGTCATCATGCAATGTATTTTAATGAAGTAATTATGTTTCAAATATTATTTTAATTGCATGAAAGAAATAATTATTTTCAGTAATAAGTACCATAACATCACCATAACAATTAATCTTACACTACAAGACTGTACATAAAAAAACTTGTTGGATATTTTCACAAAGTAAATAATACGTATTAGTTATGATCAATTTATTTAGGGAACTTGTTTGTTTCTATAATATGCAGCTTCATTATCTAGTTTTAAATATGTTTATTGAATATTTTAAATTTATTTCACAAGTAATTTCATTCTCTGAGGCCGAGAAAACATTTATTTTAAATAAATTGCGCGTGACTAAAAATTATATATCTATATGAAGTTGGCTAAATATTAAGTTTGAACATGTGTTTGATATTTTGTTAAAATTTCTAAAAGTTATTGGTATGAGTAGTTGTTAGAGCTAAAAATACTGTAGCTCACACCTGTGTATTTCATGTAAAAAGAGAGGGTGGAGGGAGGCAGTAATTTTCTGTATTTTTGTAATCATCAGGAACACTTTGATTAATTTTAAAAGCCGGATAGTTTGATTGCAATCTTGTTGGCTTTAACTTCCCACACACACACACTCTTCTTATTCTATCATCTTCAATTATTTATTTAATGTGTGGCAAATTAATTTATAATCATCGTATACTTTTATTAATAATGTTGATACTTCATTTATGTATTTTCTCATTTAAATGTAGGTAGAGTTTTTCAACTTTTTTCAACTTTTTGTTTCTCACACCGACCGACCTTCTCCATGGTTGAAAGTATCAAGAGTGCAGAGAATAAAGGGGCTTTGCACTAAAAATACAGATTTGTTCGTTCATTACAGTGTCACATTGTTGTATTAGGAGTATGAGGAAAGCATAAAATAAAAGAGTTCATATCGTAAAACTTTCTTCCTAGTTCATAAATGTAAACAGTTTTATTTTTATTTCGGAAAGACCTTCTTGTAATTATTTGCTTTCTCTAAATGAAACACATGCAGGAAATAGGAATTTTGTTTTCAAGCTTAATATATTTCATTGAATGGTAAATTAATAATAAATAAAAATACGAAGTATAAAATAAAAACAAAACCATTCTTTTGTAAAATAAAAACCTTTTGTGCTTAGCGCAAATTTTTTTATTTATTAAACCGATAAAATAAGACAAATGTTATTAAAATTTAAAGATTAACTAAAAAATAGTCCTCAAAACAAATTGGATTCTCAGAAACTTTAAAATTAAATTTCACTTTAGAAATTTGACACTTATTTATAAATCAAAATGATATTAATGTTCACTTAAAAAGTATCTCAAACATAACGGAAACTTTATTTTTAAATAAGAGTTGCTGCAAATCAGGATGGCAAAATCTACTCTGTACATTTTTCGCTTTGGGTTTCTATATTTTATGTTGGTAGGGACGTCAATAGGTAAACATTTATGTCAGTGAAGAAAGACCTTGAGCACAGGACGATTCGTCGATAGCTGAGTGGATCGAGCATTGGCGTACTAAGTCAAAGATCCCGGGTTCAATTCCTTTGTCAAGGTGTCATTTTTCAATTTAAATGTGATATATAGATGCGACTATAACCGTAATTAGCAAATATAATAGCTTGGCTATTTAATCGACTAGTAGCCTAGTCACACAAATTAAATGACAAACACAACCAAACTCTAACTGAAATGTAACAAAACTAGAGTAAATAAATTCAGGTCCTTCCGAGGCTCAGACCTGGAACTATAAACATTTCATCACTTTCATCGCCCCACCCCATCCCGATGACAACGTATGTTGCCATGCCTACTCACATTGTTCTTTTTCAGGACATAATTATCTATTATTTCGTTCTTTGGGACACGTAACACTTAAGTCAGAGTTGGTTAATATTTTACAAATTAATGTAAGAGCCCATAAACTACATGCTCAATAACTAATATTTTATTATTTAGATTTTAGCTGTTTCTACCAAAGTTATAAGAATGCTTCATTTAGAGGGTAATAGTTTTTAGAAAAGCTTTAAGGTGCTAAATTTAAAAAAGACTGTACCTAATTTTATTATTTTATTTTGACGACACACAACCTATAGCAAACATTATTTTCAATATATCAAATAAACTAAAGAATTTAACATTCAATATTTATTTCAGGCTGCCTCTTGAAGGCTAACAAGTTTAATTAATTTACTTCTAATCTTCTATCATCAACATTACGAATCAAATAGGAGACCTCATCATGGTCTCGCGATCTCTTAGTAAAAAAATGAACCTCCTGAAACTAAGCGCTGAACTACTAGTATTCACTAATAGAGAGCACGCTGTTAAGCTACAATTGTGCTGCCATCTAGCGGCACTTAGTTTAACTGCACATAAATTAAGCGACAAAATTTCAGAGAGCGACACCAGTTGTTGTTGGTGTTATTATTATTATTATTATTATTATTATTATTATTATTATTATTATTATTATTATTATTATTATTATTATTATTAATCATTATTAAAACATTTCTTTGAGGCCAACATTGAAATATTTAACTATACATTATGGGTTATTTTATAGGTATTGATAATATTTATCAAAAGAAACAGCTGCAAAGAGTATGACTTTATGTATGAATATTAAAGTTGTTTTAGTAGCTCTAGAAACTTTAGTAACTAGCAAATGCGGTTATTCCTGCCAAAATCATAGAAGATGTTGTACGCAGGCTTGAGAACGCCTAGAAGAGATTGTACGTAGGCTTGAGAACACCTAGAAGATCTTGTACGCAGGCTTGAGAACACCTAGAAGAGCTTGTACGTAGGCTTGAGAGCACCTAGAAGAGCTTGTACGTAGGCTTGAAGAACACCTAGAAGATCTTGTACGTAGGCTTGAGAACACCTAGAAGAGCTTGTACGTAGGCTTGAGAACACCTAGAAGATCATGTACGCAGGCTTGAGAACACCTAGAAGAGCTTGTACGTAGGCTTGAGAGCACCTAGAAGATCTTGAACGCAAGCTTGAGAACACCTAGAAGAGCTTGTACGTAGGCTTGAGAGCACCTAGAAGATCTTGTACGCAAGCTTGAGAACACCTAGAAGAGCTTGTACGTATACTTGAGAACACTTATAATACGAAGAATAAACATCTAGAAGAGCCGGTACGCACTAGCTAGTACGCAGACTAGGCACAAACACACACACACACACACACAGACTAAACATCTAGCTCGTCTCCTATGGTTTGTTGATGGTGGGGATGTCAGGGTTCGAGTCCTGGCCTGATTAACTGAAGTTGTATTTTCCCTAAGGGTTTCCCACTATTCCTCCACGTAAGTGCGGATACATTTCTTATAAATTCCACCATTTTGCATCCCTACTCAATAGCATTATTTAAATACGCATAGACCACAAGGACACAAATATGCGGCATTGACTATCATATTCAAAGGATGCGGGGGCAGAAAAAAATGTAAACCATTGTTCAGTTATACCCTATTGTTGTCCAAGCGAAGTTTTCTTCCATAATGAGCAGTTCTCAGGTTTGAATGTTTGAAACGTGTGCTTGGATGCTTCGACGGAGTAGAAGTCAATGTCCCCAGGTATGAAACCCCCTCTTTGTGTTTCATTTGGTCTGACTGACAAGACGTGTATAAACAGTCTGCAACTTGAGGACGATGACGTCCAGAGTCGGCTTCTTTCTTCTTTTTAGAAAGGGTAGTAGGGGAGCATTGCTGCGGGAGATATGGGGGCATGAATATATTTCCCTCTTCCCCACTGATATATTGATCAGTTTTAATACTATTCTATAGTACACTTAAAACGAGATTAGTAAAAAAAAAATATTAAAAATAACCTCTCCCCCCCCCTTTGCATGACCATTACAGCTAGGTGGCTCATAGAAGCTTGTCGCTCTAAAATTTTGGTTGCGGTTCTGAAAGTTTGGGAGCAATTTGTTTTAAGGTATAAACAGTCGGTGGAGAGATCAATAAAGCTTCAGTGATAATCTCTAAACAAGGCCGTTAAGGAGAGGAAGAGAGTCTTATAAAGACTTTACGTCAAAATCTGCGTTGATATGTTTACCAGACTCTACTATCAGACAAATAATTGGGACTTATAAAACTTAGTGGGACATCGCATATACCCTGGAACTCTTCGTGAACCCCAGAGGGTAGGTGCACCACAGCTTGGGAGTCACTGGTCTAAAGACTCCATCCAGATACTGACTGAATTGCTGATATGAGATAATGGCTCGAACCCCGGTCGGGTGTACTCAGGACGTAACGGACCATATTATACAAGTGTGGGACGATACGGACCATATTATACAAGTGTGGGGACGATACGGACCATTTTATGCAAGTGTGGGAACGATACGGACCATATTATACATGTGTGGGGACGATACGGACCATTTTATACAAGTGTGGGAGAACGATACGGACCATATTATACAAGTGCGGGGAACGATACGGACCATATTATACAAGTGTGGGGAACGATACGGACCATATTATACAAGTGTGGGGAACGATACGGACCATATTATACAAGTGTGGGGACGATACGGACCATATTATACAAGTGTGGGAACGATACGGACCATATTATACAAGTGTGGGGACGAAAGGACCATATTATACAAGTGTGGGGACGATACGGACCATATTATACAAGTGTGGGAACGATACGGACCTTATTATACAAGTGTGGTGATGATACGGGCGATACGGATGAAACAAAGTAAGGAAATTACGTCAAGAAATTTAAAAACTCAATAATTGGTCCAAGGTTTATTCAATATTGATATATTGATTTAAAATTCCTCTCTGATTGAACCAGGGTTCTCCTGACATGTTGTTTATCTTTTCACCTAACCCCTCCGTAAGATGGTCTTGTGAAGGAAGATATGATATCCTCTTACATCACAGGACGGACCGGATATAAAAGACTAATATCCAAGTAAATCCCCTATTATCTTCCCAACAACATATTTTCTTTTTTAGTGACGTATCACCGCTCAACCTCATTTCAGACATCCGTTGATAAATTTACATTTACATCAAGTAAAACCCACATCCTGGAGAACTTGGAATAAATGTTGGGCTGATCTAGACTGGTTAGCCCGTTGGGGCTAACATGTCCATCGGGTTTACTGAGGTCAACCTCGTTGTTCCCGGAGTAAAGTGCTCGCCTCAGGACCCGATGTTCGTGGGCTCAAACCCACTAGGGGTCAACGTGTTTTTATTGAGCTATTAAAATCTGTAGCACAACTTCCTTCGGAGGGGAAGTAAACCCATCGGCTCCATGTCGATTGTGGCATGTAAAATAAATTTGTGAGGTATGTGGAAGATACCTTTCCCGGCAAAATCGGTAGGTCCTTTCGCCCTCATTCATAGAAATGTTCGTGTGCTGATATAATCATTCGGTTCAAAAAGTGCACGCTAAATACCTCAAATAAATTTAAAAGAGGGGTGTTTAGTGAAGGTACTTTTCCCTAAATTCTCCCGTATTCTCTCCACGGGAGTGCGAGTACAATTTATCTATTTCTTACCTACCTAATCCTCACCCCACTAGTGTAAATATGTGTCTAGCCCAGACAAGTAGTAAGACCCTGTGTAAAATAACAACATAACACAACTAAAGATTTCGAAGAGGCTAGAATTTGATCCCCTTTGCCCATCCAGGCATTATTTCTAAATATCTTTCAGAAAATCAATCATGTATTCTTATTCCTAGTGTAAATAACTTAAGGTTGGATGGAAGGGTACGCGAGCTAAGGGCAGTGTTTTTGCAGTTTTTATGAAAAAACATTTTTTGGCTAAAATAAATAAAATATTGTTCCAGTACAAATACAGTGTCTAATTTTCTTCACATGGTGATATCAACAGTTCTTGAATATCTCTCCTGAGCATAGTAGCATTAGATGAGAAACTTTTTAGATGAAGAGAAAAAGTTTTCATCAAAGTTCAAGACACTCTTGACAGATATTCAAGAAATTTTGAGGTCACCATGTGAAGAAATTTAAATTATATGTTTGTACTGGAACAATATTTTGGCCAAAAGAAAATTTTTCCCATAAAAAATTCAAAAACACTAACTTTAGTCGCAACTTCCCACCTTAACACTACCCGTTTTGAACCAAATTATTAGAGCCATTTTTCAAACATATTTCAAAATTTTAAAAATCTATGATTCATAAACTACCCTCCCTTAAGCTTAAATGATTTTTTCTCAGAAAAACAAGAATAGAATATTATCATCTAAAACACTTTCAAAATATCAATTTTGAACAAAATAATTGTGGAAAATTTCAAAAAAAAAATTAAATTTCAAGAATCAATTATCAGTAATCTACCCTTAATTTTAAATAAAGAATTAATATCACGATTTCACCTCTAGGTATAATAAAATAACATCTAACTATCAATTTTGAATGAAATCTCTCAGTTTATTCTATAGTCCCAACTACAAACAGAAATAGTGACAGAATAGTAAGACCCAAACTCCTTGAGCTCTGGGCACGTACATCTCCAAAATCCATCATAACCTTTAAGGTTAAACAAATCTACGATTAAAATACTTTCTCTTGAGAAAGTAAGACATAAAGTAGAAAAAAAAATTATTGTTCAATAAAAAAATACCTTGATTATTTTGTGGGTTATTTCATTGCAGGAAAGACTATGTACTGTTTTGTTTGTTTTGCACCATGCCATTCAGCTTATACGCTTATGTACTAATTAAGCTAATGGTTTTAGGGATTAGGAACGTTATATTAAGAGGAAGTGTACCTCAATTTGTGTGGAGGGAAAGCAGAACAGAATTTAGGAAAAACTACCCTCAATGCACTCGACCTAGATTGGAACCTTGATCTCCCCGTCATCGGCAGTCTAGTCTACTGTGAGAATAGCGCCTTAGACCATGCGGTCACCAAAGCCGGCTATGTGTTTTATGAATGGCTTACTTTGCCAACCACGGTAAATATATCTTGATCTAAAAAAATAACTTAAAACCAGGTTGGCTCGTTCTTCTAAGGTCAAAATAGTGACGTCTCTCTTAAATTCTTCAAGCTCACACCATACAAAGTACTCTCCAGTTTCAATCCTCCTGGTTCTCATTCTATACCTGTTGCTTGTAGAGTAGAGACCACCGCTGAAGTCCATCCTTTTTCATGTTTGAACCGATAAACTGTTTTATTTGTTTTCTTTTTTTGCAGTCCATGGTTTGGATGCCCACCCACTTTTACCAGGACTATCTGTTTATATCGTTCTTACGATGTCTCACAAGCAACAAACAATAGACCAGTTAGTTAAGTAATAAAACGATGAAAGACTAGAACTAAATCCGCAAAGAAAAATGGCACGGATTTGAAGGTGATCATGATTATAATTATTTAGCAAATTAAAGAGAGATATTAAAATTTAAAGATGCTTTGACTTAGAATAGGTGATAATTAGAAGCGTGAAAACACCGGAGAAAGTATAAAAAAATTACAAGATTGATCATCCTTCTACGACAAGATGTCTGGATCCACCAATCCTCTTATCCATGGGCTCGGGAACCATGTGATGGATCCAGGAGGGTCCCACAGATGTACCAAAGCTCTGCTCGAATAAGCGAGACGCGATTACCAGTGATATACGTTACTGTTACACGGAAAAAGGTCTTTCAGTCATCCCTTCCTAACACAAACAGGGTACAGGTTTACATCGTTATGCATATTTTATTCGTTTGTGTGGAAACCTTAATGTAAGCCCTGTCTTTAATAGGAAGGAAAGTTTGGAAGGTCCCACCAAAATCTTACTATATAGGATAATTCTGAAAGGGAAAACGACCATTCAGACTTCTTATTTGTTAAACGCGACAACGCATCTCTTTAACCTCCAGCAAAAACCATGGTGTGACCTGTTGTGTCGATACATTATTTTATTTAATTGGTTTATGTATGCCATAGTCCCAAATATGTGACGTTGATACACAAAAGTTTGTATGGAATTGATTCTTATGCTCTTTGGTGGACAGTGACGTTCCTCTCTTATCAATGTTTCTGTAACAGTGTAAATTATTTCACTGATTATATTTTGTGTTGTGTTTCTCCAACAATGTGTATTATTTCGTTTCTTAAATATAACTATTTTATTTATTAAATCTCTCTATTTTAAGATAAAAGAGGTTACCTGGTGGTCTAGGGGTAAGGTGTCATACTTCTGTGCTGGGGGTTCAATCCTCGGTCCCGGCACAGATTTATCTGATTGCCAAACCCTTCCTTCACCTCTGACAAGAAAATCACAACTTGTGAATGTGTGGAATGCCAGGCCTCCACCGTGGTTCGGATTCCACGTTAAACTGTAGGTCCTCCAATTTCATCTCACAATCACCCTACCATTACACATTAACGTATGTGCGTATAACCCGAACGGGTAGTAAGACGCGTTGCTAATAATAATAATAAGATAAAAGAAAGTGAAAGTATGTGCAGTGCATCGTACCATTTATTTACTTTAAAAAATGACAATATACAGTAGCCCCATGGCTTCTTTGGTGCTGACTGACAGTTCACAGCTGACTTCTGACAGTCAACAGTTAGGTATATACCTACATTTTGACTGTCAGAAGTGACAACTGCTAAACACATGTTTTTTGCAGATCATATGGTTCAGCGTAGGGATACATAATTTGGTCTGGTAGCTTTTCAAAGACATCAGCTGTCAGCTGTCATTCAGCACCAAATAAGCCATGGGGCTACTGTAGAAATCTTTGAATTGTGACATTCTCAAAACTCTCAGTTTTCACTGTGGACATCATGATCATACGAGCTTGGCACAAATGCATTAGACTGATTAGAGCGTACTTTTATGCCACTGTGACTGCGACTTGAAAGGCAGGGCAGTAAACTATCAATGAACAATTAAATTGAGCGTGGAACGATTAAAGATAGAATCCAAACACGTTTTTTTGCATAAAGATAACTGATTCTTGACTTGTGGCCTTGTGGCCTTCACCGGTGGGAACGCGGAATAAGGTGTCAGTCTCGTATAGTGTGGTTTTCTGACGACGGGTTGGTTGGGGCTCGAAGGTCATCCGGGTTTACTTAAGTTTTGTTTTCCCTAACTACCTCCACGTAAATGTTGGTACATGCCTATACGATTCTGTGTATACCTCCTACGTGCCCCTTTAGTGCAATTACTATGCTGATAGCCCGGACGTGTAGTAAGAAACAGAGGAAGGGAATAAAAACCCTTGACTTTTCAAGATATATTTTATTTATTGTTATTATTTGAAGTGACTTTCTGAAGCTAAGCACGACTTACCAACTAGCTTAATCTTAGAACAGATACAAATCCCAGCACCCACCCAGAACATCTTACCACTGTGAAAGGGGAAGCCCCAATTAAACCAATGATAACTTTTCCTGCCATGCCGGGAATTGAACCAGGAAATCTTACTTAGGTAAGAATTGATATATTATATGTATATGTACAGTGAACACACACTCCTAACTTTAAATCACTATTTAAAACCTTCTCACACTTAATTTATATTTATTGAAACAGTATATGTAACATAGTTCCTAAATTTAGTTCACCAATATTCATACGTCAAGTCATGTGATCTACAGCCGTAACTTTTTATAGAGAATACAAATAACTATAAAATAATCGAATGTTAAAATGTTATCAATGTTAAGAGCAAAAAAAAAGTTTGTTTATGTTTTAAAAGGTTCTCCAATGTCCACTCGTAAGAAATCAAGGTAGGCCTATATGTACAGTACCTAAAGTCTGTTCAGCGTAGGAATTGTTTTCTGAAAGGCCTTTTTCCCTACCATAGATTATAATATAGTAGAATATTGGTAGGAAAAAAGACCTTTCAGAGAGTAATTCCTACCGTAAAGTGAGTATACTTCGGTGGCCGCATGGTTTAGACTCTAAGGCATCACTCTAGCAATAGAGCAGACTACCGATGACAGGGAGAATGGGGTTCGAATCTCTGTTGGGCTTACTGTGGACGGTTTTACCTAAATAGTTTTTCACTCTTCCTCCACGGAAATGTGGGTAGACCCTATATTTCATTTAAATTCAACCTTCCTCATCCATAGCTCGTTGGCGTAATTATTATGCCTATAATACACATGCATATAACCTGAACAGATGGGGTGATAGAAAAATTAGAACAATCTATTATTTCTCATATTTTTAGTAGACCCACTCACATTCAAATTATGAGAAAAATCTATGAACAATAATTAATACTTTATAAATAAATTAATAAGTTTTAATCTAAACATATGTTTTGAAAACATAATTAAGAAGTTAAACTCTTCTATTAATTTTTCTTACTAGATTTAATTCACTAAAATAATAATGAATAATATGAGGAATGAGGAAAGGTGTCAGATCGTTTCACTATCTCTTGTTTGGGCCGAATCACGTTTTTTAAGGGGAAGCAATACTAAATGCACAACAGGAAACGCTCACTATAGAAAGGAAATTGGGGGTGGGGGAGAGATAAAAATTCTTAAAATAATGTTTAGTGTTTAACGCAACAGATGTATGATAAAAGGTTTAGAGAGTATATTATATTCATCCTTCGTTTTCCCTGATAGGTATCATGCATGGTTTTTGTTTGGTGAAACTTATAAGATATGGACATAGTGTAATACGTCAAGGTAAGACTGCTACCTGTCATGGTAGACGAAGTATACATTAAAATTTTGGTAGAAAGCACCTTTTAGAAAATACAAACTTTTTTATGGTTAACAATGATAATAGGCTGCTTTTTTTTCTTCATTTTAGCACCGCGTCTTACTACCCGTTCGGATTATACACTTAATTACTAATTAAGCTAATGGGGTAAGAATTGGTAAGGCTGAATTTAGAGGAAATGAACCCGCATTTGTGCGGAGGGAGAGTGGAAAACCATTTAAGGAAAACCATCCCCAGTTAACCCAACCGAGCTTCGAACCTTGATGTCCCCGTTCTCGGCAATCTAGTTCAACATGAAACTAGCGCGTTAGCCAGCTACGCCATCGAGGTCAGTTGCTATTTTATTTGTATTATTTTATAATTATTGATAATTATCTAACAAAAGAAATAGCTGAATATCACATGACTGACTAATGAATATAGGAAAATAGATTTAGTAATTTTTCTAGTTGTCAGATAAGGTTCTTCCTATGAAAATTGGAGTGTACGCAACGCATTGCAAAGAGACATGTCTAGTATAAATTTTCAACCAAAACAAAATAAATTGTATTACCGTGAGCAGGCATAAAATATTGTTATATCTTCTTTTTTTTTTTTATGCCGTGGCATTCCCTACCTACAATACATGCGGGCTCATAAACTCTATTGAAACTTGACTCATTGAGGTGTCTTTCAAGCATTTTCTGGTTGTTCACTTTTTTTTTTACACACTATAATATTCTTCCATTGTCCTCAAATTCCCTTTAAAAAAAAAAAAGAAAGAGTCTGCTAACTAGGTGTGGATAATTTTGGTTTTCATGTGAGCTTTTTATCTCCTGGTATCACGTGGTCAGTTGGAGCTGGGCTTTGCCTTAAGGTCGTTCGATCACCTAAATTTTATTGCACAGTTAAAACAAATGTATAGGGCTAATCATAAGATATAAATAGTTATTAAATGATTCCTAATTATTACAGTTCACTAGTTATAAGAGGTCAAATTTAATATTTTTATGCTTTTTGCGTACAATTATTGTTGAGGTAAAGTAATTATTGTATTGGGCTGAAATATAGTATAATTAGACATTCATATGAGGTGTACACAATGAAATATTTATGATATTTATAAAATTTCACTTTGTACACCTCATATGAATGCTAGTTATATTTTATATATATATATATATATGACCCATACATTAATTACTTTACCTTAAGGGGGACGCGATTAAAAATACTGTGTTTTTGACGTTTTTGTGGAAAAACATTTTTTTTTAAAAATAAATCAAATATTGCTTCAGTACAAACACATAATTTAATTTTCTTAACACAGTTACCTCAAACTTTCTTGAATATCTGTCGAAAGGTGTTCTGGAATTTATTGACAACTTTTTCTCTTCATTTAAAAACTTTGTTAGATAATGCCACTATACTCATGCCAGATATTCAACAACTGTTCATATGACCATGTGAAGAAAATTAAACTCTATGTTTGTACTGGAACAATATTTTATCTATTTCAGGCCAAAAAATATGTTGCCATAAAAACTGCAAAAAACACAGGCCTTTTCTCGCGTCCCCTTCCATCCCACCCTAACAATGATACTAATAAAGCATAAAATGACAAGTTTTACCTTTTATAACAAGTAAAATGTAATAATTTATAATGATTGAATCATTATTTTTATAGCGTATGAGTAATTATACACTCGTTAGAATTGTGCAGTAAAACTATGATGATCGAATGACTAAGCTTGATTCACAAGTTATCATAAAATAGAGTGAATAATCTGCTTTTGATTGGCGGAGTAATTCACACTCTAGTAGAAACGTTTGTGTACCTATGATGTTTTTAAAACATACAATAAACAACCTTTTTTTTTAGTACCGCGTCTTACTACCTGTTCGGATTGTACTCTTATGTACTAAATACGTTATTGTGTCAGGAATAAGGGAGGTTGAGTTTAGAGGAACTGTACCCGAGTTTGTGTAGAGGGAGAGTGGAAAATAATTCAGAAATAATTACCCTCAATAAACCTGACTAGGATTTGAACCTGATCTATTTTTCATCGGCAGTCTAGTCTATTGAGGGAGTTACGCCATAGAGCTTATACCATTTTACAGCAGAATCGGGTTTAGAAAGAGCTGATTATCATTATATATTTTATTTTATCGTGGATAAACAAGTATTTTAGATTATTGTAGCGATATTCCTTGTACGCATGGATAAAAGTAGCACCTCTGACGTGTTCAATTGTACTGAGATAGCCCCGCCGGAAAATTCTTAATATTTTGGTGCAATACCTTTAGATTTATGATATATCACCGAATTACAGTGAATATACAATATAATTTAAAATATAATGAGCATTAATCTAGTTAAAAGGATTTAATTTTTCATAAAATAACTAAAATGAATTGATCAGATCCTAGATTTATCTAATAAAAATGATTTAATTTTTCATTAAATAACTATAATGGATTGATCAGATCCTAGATTTTTCAAAAACGAATCTCAAATCCCAATATTAAATTTACTTTCAAATCTCGAATCCGAATATTAAATTTACTTTCAAATCTTGAATCAAAATTTGAATCTTCAAATATTTAAAAATTTAAATTTGAGTTAAAGTGATATTTTTTTTAAATCGAATCAAAAAAGTTTTTTTAAACCTTGGTGCCATTGATAAATAATATTTTGTTTGTCGTGCCTCTTACGTCATAAACAATAAAGTGAACAATTATTTTATGTAAATTAATTATATTAATACAATTTTGGCTTCCTTTTTTTTGTGTGTGAAATTGTTATTCTTCCAACAGAAATAATAATAACAATTTATTTTATCATTTGCTTAAAATTGCTATTTGAAGTCAAGGTCGTCATAATTTTATTCGAGATACTGTTTTGAGATTTTTACGAATCTCAAATCACTCCAATACCATAGGATTTGAGGAATTTTAGATATCGAATACATATAACGTTGATAATATTTGGTTGTTTTCGGTTTTTCTAGTACCTAATTACTATACAGTATATAAATTCAGTAGAAATATCTAAGCAACCCTTTTATGATTTTATAACGATATAATATATACCATAAAAAGGTGAATAGTCATTAAATAGACAATATACACAAAAAACAGACCGTAAAAATATAAGAACGTAATTTGAAAAATTTCGCTTCAGGACACTAATAATAATAATTTGTATTTAACTTTCCTTTATTAATGAGTTAGCCAACAGTATAGACCTCAAACGGGCTAGCACTGAGAAATTACAGAGAATATGGCTTGATAAATAATAATTATATTATCTTTGAGTATAAGAGATTACAATTAAACAAATTTAGTAGCTTAATAATAATAATGATATTAATAACGAGGTAAAACAAGAAAATAAATGATTCAATAGGCATAATTATTTAGCTAAAATTTAATAATAAACAGTAAATAAAAACTATTCTATAGTGTCAGCCTGTAGGCGAGCTATACCAACCGAACGGCCGCCACCGCTAGCGATGGTAATGCCAACATTTGAGGATAGAGAGTGTCATGTGGTCAGCACAAGAACCCTCCAGCCATTAATCTCAGTCATTTAGACCGGAGCCGCTACTTTTTTTTATTCAAGTAGCTCCTCTATTTTCCTCACGAAGCCTAGTTGACCCTGTTCCAGACCTAATGCTCCACAGACAAATCTGAAAGCACGGTGGATCGAACCCAAGACCTCTGGATCAGCAGACAAGAATTCTGACCACTAGTACAAAGGTTTACTGAATGTCAGACTCATTTATCCCGATTTACCGGTGACGGGGAGGTCAGGACTTGAATTCCAGCCGAGTGTACCGAGGTTTTGTTTTTCATCAAATAATTTCCCACCTTATCTCCACGCAAATTAAAGGTAAATTTCCTTTAAATTATACCTTCCTTATTTCTACCCCTTTAGCTTGATTAAAATGCGTAGGACGAATAGNGAGAAGAGATACACCCGTATTTGCGTGGAAGAAGATAAGGACATCATTTAGGACGAACCACCCTCAACACAATCACCTGGAGTTCGAACCTTGATCCCCTGACCCGGATGTAAAACCAATCCGGTTATTGACACTTATTCTAACCGTAAATATGTGATGTGTCCGTACAACAAAACCTAGAACTCCATTGAAAATTATTGCAAAAATTATTCCTAAATTTCCAAAAAGCTTCTTATTCACCGCTCACGTGAAAAATAATATGAGAATTTATACCAAATTAAGGAAGAGTTAGAATATACACCTCAGGGTGTCACAAACATCAATATAAATGTTGACATAGTATGTATTATTTATTTGAGGTACTTAACGTGCACTTTCTGAACTGAGAGATTATATCAGCACACAAGAATTTCTATGAGCGAAAGCGGAAGAGCCTACCCATTTTTCCTGGATAGGTTTTTCACATACCTTCCAGCGTTCTTTTTACAAGCCACAACCGAAATGGGACCGACGGTTTTACTTCCTTTCCGAAGAAAGTTGTGCTACGGATTTTTATCGCTCGATCCAGGCTGAGTTTGAACCCACAAACATCGGATCCTGAGGCAAGCACTTTTCCAAAAGACCACCAAGGTTGATTTTTACGGTGATAATGACACCCTAGACCATGTGACCAGTGATGCGAGGCCCTCTCCCATTTATAACATCCGTGTACCATACATCTTGTATTGTGATAGGTTATTAATAACATCCCCCACTCATCAATAATTCACCGGCTATTACGTTAGAGCTTATTTTAAATTCGATTGCAACAAAGCGTTCTAGTGATGAGAACAATGTCGGTTCTGGTTATCTGACCGGGAGATCTGTTACGTATTGAAAGGCAATGATAGAGTTCACAGCCGGTGGCTATTGTTGGAAGAGAGCGCCTCGGTGTGAAGAGTGGTAACACGATTCAAAGACGGTTTCAATCCATGAGGAACAGTGTTGCCATCATCGTATTGGGATGGAGAAATTATCGTATTATATAAAAAAAAATTACATAAAAAATATCATTTTACATATGTATTCTTTTGCAAAGTATATTGTTGTTCCACATCAAGAAGTAAAAATTTAGATTTTATCGAGACTCTATTAATGTAATAAGCCCCATGGTGTGAGCACACAAGCGAGCTATACCGACAGAGTGGCCACAGCCCTTAACCATAATAGTGCCAACATTTACGTATAGAGGGTGTCATGTGGTCAACACAACTAGCCCGATGGCCGTTAATCACAGTTTTCTAAACTGGAGCCACTACATATTTATTCAAGTAGATCCTCATTTGTCCTCATGAGACTGAGCTTGGCCCCGTTCCAGACCCACTGCTTCACAAGCGCCGGGGATTGAACCCGGGACCTCTAGATCTGTAGTGCTGGTTGAATAAAGATCATAAATGTTCAGATGTCCAGTGGATTTGTACTGTCAAACGACTCCATATAGCGATTATTCGCTACCACATGTTGGTTGGTTGAAAAAATATTTATCCATTGATGTTTCCCTAATTGAATTGATGCATGTCACTGTAGTCAAACAGTTATAATTGTACCTTGGTGAATCTAAACAGAGCCTGGTAAGCTAGGCTAATAGCCGTAATGGGCCAACCAGGATTGAGTCTATGAGTCCTCATACATAGATCAAGAAAGTTTTCAAAACCATCTTCTTAGAGCGTTGCATCAGTATATAGGTACAAATTAGAATAGTCCCATAGTATATTACAATTGAACTTGACCCATACCTCACACACATGAATGTATTCTGCTTGAGATATATAACTATCTTTCAGTACAATGTAAGATATTCCTGGCAAGGTAGCGTTAGCGTGAACGTATAAATGCGCTGTGCTTCCCATTGAGGACAGAGAGAAGATGACGCCCGTATCGCATATTAATAGATTTCAGACTGGTCAGGTGATAGCCCCTGCCAATCTCCAACTCACTTAATTTTTTACGTATGACTTCAATCTCGCACATGAGGCTTAACAACAGCTTGGAAGTGTAGTCATTCACCATCTTGTTGTATATTGCTTAGAGCTGAAAGCTATTTTCACAGCTTTAAAGGCCTGAGAGGGTATATATAAGGAATCAAAGAAGTTTTGCTCCACCCGAAAGTTCAATGGTCTGACCAATAAGCAAGGTAGGGGAGGAGAAGTTGTGCGCATAACCGTCAGACGAACATCCACTCAAACATTAGGCAGGACCGTGTCGGACAGTCCCGATCCTAGACTTCGGTTTTGTGCCAAGAAAGAGCGGATAGTATGATTAAAGTAATTTGGTTCAGAAAGATTTGAGCGATGCTTGAAATAAATAGATTTATTGAACAATCTAGGTACATTAAATATTTTTTTATTTTGCTCAGAAAAACGTGTGATAGTTGAAATATATTTATCGAGTACTCTGGGTACCTTAAATATATTTTTTTTAATGTTCAGAAAGATGCGTACAATGTTTTATATATATATATCGAACAGACTAGATACCTTTTATAATTTTAATTTGGTGGGGAAAGATTTATGTACGATGTTTGAAATATATATCTAGGTACCTTAAATAATTTGTAATTTTGTCCAGAAAGATGTGTGTGATGCTTGAAATATATATTTATCGATTAGTTCAGATATGTTATATAATTTTTAATTTTGTTCAGAAAGATGTAGATGATGGTTGAAATATATTAAATGATCTTAGGGCTCTAAAAGTATCAAAGCTGGAACATCAAACATGGACATATTTTTGCCACTATACTGGGTTTTAAACTGCTTTAGGATTGAAGTCAGCGCATCCGGAGTGGGGAGTGGAGAGTCGTCACATACTCGACCAATCCGTGAAGGGTAGTTGTCATAGCAACCGATGCACGTTGCCAGATTTCTTGACAGTCACCGAGTATGTTTGCATAATAGTAACGCGTGAACTCCCACTATGTGGCAATTATGCCCCCAGCCTACCCACCCCATGGATCCTAAAGGAGTTTAAATCGCAGTATAATAAGATATTTAGCTTAATAGCTCATCTCAAGTGATTTTAATTTAATATTCTAAGCAGCCAACCTAGTACCTAGGGCGTATTTAATTTAATGTATACATATAGTAATTTGTGAACAATGGATTTCTTTATGAATATAGTGCACTATTAAATATTGTATTCATTTGTTTTCTAACTTGACCACCAAGGAAAAAGTATTAACTTCAAATCCAAGGAGAAATCATTGGAGATAATTCAACTTGAAATAATATGAGAAATCCCAAGACTGTAATAAGAATAAGAGCATGACATAGTTCTTGATATTTTTTTAATGGAGGGAGCGAAGTCTACTGTTCACAGAACTAGACTAGTATACCTAATCTACGGTAGGACTGTAGATAAGTGACAGCTAGCCAAAGGTTTATTTATTTCAAACATTTGCTGAAAGTATTTTTAGACTCATTTGATTAAACTTTTTATTGGTAATATTATGGTATTAATAAGCAAATAAAAATTATTTCCTGATAGGTTTACATTAGAGACTTCCAGCCGATTTTTGCAATAAAGAACCTTCTTTTATCTGTCATTTACCTACACTTTCACCGTAGATGATAATTATATTATTGATTGCAAAAAAATATAAAAAAAGTTTGTATTTTCTAACACTTCCTTCTGACCAAAACCTTACTAGGCTCTTGTAAAATACACTTGGCAACACTGTTGAAAGCTTTGCCACGATCTAAGAATAAAGGTGTCTGTCTGTCTAGTCCTGTGACCTGCATATCCATGTATACCTATTGATTTAAATGGGCTGCTACAAGGTGGTTTGCATACTGGCGGTGGAAAAAAAAACAGTCGGTATGTCATACCAACTGAAAAAACCTAGTATAAACTAAATAAAGTCAATGAAAAATATGCGATCGTGTTACTTCATTTTTATGTTGCTTTACTTTTTTTAGTGTGGGTGAGGGTGAGGATGGAGGTAGGAGTGGTAGGGGTGGAGACGTAGTTTCGTTGAGGTGTTGTGCCTCAGCTGTTGTCCTACACACCTTGTTCGAATCCCAATTAGATCAAAAACGCAGTCTTCACTTAGTGGCATAGCATAGAAGGTGGATATAAGAAGATTAAGTAATTTTGAGTTACTATCGGTACCGAGCGCTAATAATTAATCCTACGCGTGCTAGACTCCTGTTCAAATAATATAATTTTATTTTGAACTTAAAAGCTCAAATATACGGTCATTTTAACTCGTAATTTAGGTATCGATGTTGTTCAATTACTATATATAAAGAACCTTTCTGTCAATAATGATAAAATTTTATTATACTATTAGTGTTGTCGGCCTCGGTGGTCTTGAGGTAAAGTGCTTAACTTAGGACCCAATATTCATGGCTTCAAACCCAGCTGGGGTCAATGGACTTTTCTTACGTGATACAAATCTGTAGCACAACTTCCTTTGGAGGGGAAGTAAAGCCGTCGGTCCTATGTCAATTGTGACATGTAAAGACACCCTGTAAGGTAGGCCGTATGTGAAAACACTTTTCCCGGCAAAATTGGTAGTCTCTTTGATTCTCACTCATAGTAATTCTTGAGTGCATATATAATCAGTTGGTTCAGAAAGTGCACGTTAAATACCTCAAATAAATACAAAAATAAAATATAAGTGTTATTTTATAGCTAATGATATCCTCTGTCAAAATGACAACTACATATAGCATGACTTGACGTATGATAACGTGAAAGTAGGTATAATAACTTTTTTAGCAGTCAGATAAAGCCCTTTTTATGAAAATTGAACCGTAGAAAGAACTCCAGTTGACGATAATAAGGTTCGAGTTTTACTAGCGCATCAAACTCACCGCCTAACGATGTTGCCAATAATAGAATATTAAAACGTACTAGGTCAACGTGTTGCTATGCAACGCCATTGCCAACATTTAAACAAAATTACTAAACTGTCTACTGAGAGCTGAGTATACTTCCCATTTTCTAAGGATCTGACATTTCTTCTATTCACCATTTATGTCAGAACGATTTCGATAAAAAAAAAATATATTTTGCAACATAACACCATAACTAGGAAAAATTCTAAATATTAAACACCTCTAGAAGCTCTTTGAAGTGCTTTTTATGGTAAAACAGCCCCCTAATTTGTACTTGTATCCTAATTTTGTTATTGTTTAAACCATAAATAGAGCCATATATATTTTGTTCATAAAATTTCGGGGAGTTTGAACCCCCAAAACCCCCACCTTCATCCCATTTTGGTACTTTTTATGTAGGGTATAGTTAAATATATTTATAGCACTATTCTAAAGATAATATTATTACATAATTCAATAAGTTTGCTTTGAATCTTTGGCAAGTCCATTTGTTGAGCTATCTAATTATTATTATCATTATATTTGTACTCAATACATTTTGTTGATGTCACATAATCCGATTTATCCTTATATGCCACATTTAACCTTTCTTTAGACCTATTTAGTTACAGATATTTTCTGATGTCCATGTAGACATGTTTTAATTAAATAATAATAATACCAACCGGAAACAGCCATAGTTTTGACATTAACTTGTGGTTTCTAACGAAAACCCTCGAAGGAGCCGCGTACCTGGCTGCTGAGACGCGGTATAGACGTCTAAAAATCCCGAGATATTTTAAAAGGTGATTGTTATTTTAAAATATTATTCACGCCAAAATGTAGGTGAAAATTTTCCAAATGCACATATAAGATTGTAAACGTTTTATTATAAGTATTTTCAAACGAGGTTTTTTTGCGTGAAATGTCGTATTACTGAGATCAAAGTAAACTGTTAGAACTGTCTATCTGTCATGAGCATAGCGGGATCAGGTGAGAATCTTTTTAAATGAAGAGAAAAATTTGTGATTAAATTCCAGGACACACTTGAGAGATATTCAACAACTGTTGCGGTCACCATGTGAAGAAAATTCATCTCTATGTTTCTACTGTAGCAATATTTGATTCCCTTTGACCAAAAATATGTTTTAATATAAAAACTGAAAAAAAAAAAATTGCCATGAGCTCATGTTTCCCTACACTCCCAAAAGAAGGTCCTCAATAGTTTGGTACACAAATTTGTTTATTAGAAAGTACAAATGGTTTTCCGAAAGAAAGACAAAATTGTTAAAAAAACACTAACTAAAACTCGTTGATCATACTTTAACACAAAGGAACAGGGTATAAAAAAAAAAGTGATAGATGACGTTTAGTCCCTGAACAGTGAAGTTGGCAACACGATTCGATGCTCACATTTCCCACGGCCGCTGCAGGACGGCAAGACGGACGGACAGTCGGGTCAGGTAAGGCAGGGAGAAAGAAGTGAAGCAGGGGAGGGGGAAGGAGGACTCCACCCACGGCGGTCACCCGTGTTACCCATTTCCCCCTCCATTCCCGTGCTGTACAGTCACGGTCAAGTTGTTATGCAGCATACTCCTCGAGTCATCAGCGGTGTATGTGGTCGTATTTCAACAGATTTGTCTGGCGCCCAAGGTCGAGGGGTGTGGGGAAGGGGTTAATGGAACCGCTTCTTCCATTTTATCGCTGTCTTATTTCAAACTTGTATGGGGGAAGAAAGAAAAAAAAAAGGTAGTTCCTCTGACCGGCTAGTTTAGGTGGGTGGTAACATACCCAAACACTCACATCGGTGGTCACGCGGACTAATCGTCAACCTCGTTTTGTTTGAGTTTTTTTGTAGCAGAGAAGCTGGTGTTCGAATCCTGACTGGATTTATTAAGGGTGGTTTATACCAAATGTTTTACCACTTACTTTCACCCAAATTTGAGTGCATTTCCTCTAAATTCAACCTTCCTCATTCCTATACTATGAGTGTAAGCAAATGCGAATAGCCTGGATGGATGGGGAAAAAAGCCAAATACTTAACTTTTTGAGAATAGAGGTTCATGCCCGATTATGTGCACTGCCTTCAGTAATTATTATTATTATTATTATTATTATTATTATTATTATTATTATTATTATTATTATTATTATTATTAGGGGGTAACGTCGAACACAGGTGTCACGCGGTTTTAAAAAAAGTAGTGGGGGAAGCTCCTTAAAGATAAAACTAATAAATTTGTCAATATAAAGAATTTAATGACAACTTTTTCTCTTAATTTAAAAAGTTTCTCATCTAGTACTCTTCTGTTCATTATGGTTAATTCAACCACTGTCGGTAGGCCCTATCAACATGTGAAGAATATTAAACTCTAAAGTAATAGTACCAAATACACCAGCTGTGATTTCCTACGCAGGAACTTGGTGGCATTTGTCACAATTAAAATACATAGGTCAGTCCAGTCATCTTTCATTTATATGTGTTTGGAAGTTTCACGGAGTCTATTATTTTATGTACCGAAATTAAATGTATGAACTCGTGAAGAGAGTCGGTAGGTGATTTAAGTTCAATTTAAATTTAGGTATTTTATCATGTGCCTTACATTTCACCATTCATTTACGTTTGCGTACAATGCTTTTAAATTTTGTAAAAGTGACAAAAAGTTTAGAAAAGTGTACAATCCTAAGTCGAGAAGGTGTGGCGTAACGGGGGGGCATTCCTCCCCCCTTGGAAATAATTTGTCCCCCCTTCCCGTTTTCTGACTGGAGTAAACTTACCCCTTTCTAGATTTATTACACTGATATTATTAAATATTAAGTTGAAGGAACTTTCTCAAAGTTGAAAAATGGAGTCGCTGCAGATAACATGACTTGACGTATGAATACGTGAAAGTAGGCCTAGATCAAGTAACTTTTCCTAGCTGAAAGATATGTGCATACGTAGGAAAATCAGACTATAGCTGGAGATTAAAGAGTAGATTAATACATAGCTGTCAACCTCGGGGTAAAGTGCTCGCCTCAGATTCCGATGTTCTTTGGTTCAAGCCCATTTGGGGTCGACCGATTTTACCTGAGCAATAAAAATCCGTAACACAACTTCCTTCGGAGGGGAAGTAAAGCCGTCGGTCCTATGTCAACTGTAGCATGTAAAAGAACCCTGGAAGGTATGTGAAAATACCTTTCCCGGCAAAATTGGAAGGTAATTTCTCTCTCGCTCATAGACATTCTCTTGTGCTTATATAATCAGTCAGTTCCGAAAGTGCGCGTTAAATACCTCAAATATTAACCATACATAGCTACAGTAAGAACACTTTAGGAATAACAATATCTTGACGGTTACTAAATTTACTAAAATTATTTAATATATTCTTACGTTAAGTCATGTGATCTGCAGCTGTCATTTTTTATGTATAATATGAAACAATAGAAATAAAATAATTTTAGTAATATAATAAAATGTTATCAAACTTGACCACAAACAAATATGTCTGTATTTTATAATCTATCCTTCCTACCGTTTTCTAGCTATAGTTCAGAGCTAGCGTGCTTGAATTGGAAAGATGAGGTCTGGGTTTGAATCCCGACCTGTTTCTTTGAGGGTTATTTCCTCCCAATAAATATGGATCTCAATCACTTCTCCATAGACAAGTTTGCTCTATTTAACTCTCAATATTAGGCCTATTATTATTTTATTTTCATTTCATTTGTCTTTTGTATTTTCAGACAATCACATATTTTATTCAGAATCCACACCATTTTATGTTTTCACTGCGGCACAATCAGCAAAAACCTTAAAATAACTAAGCATTAAAATTTTTATTCTTTTTTAACATTTTATGACTGAAAGTCTTTTCGTTGAGATACTTGTAGACATAACAAGGAAAAACAACAAACAAAAAATAACCAACATAGGAAATTAAACCAACAAAAAATAGTAGTAAAAGGGTTAAAGCAAGCTCTCAGATATAAGGGTCTAGCTACGCTTTAGTTTTGGTATTAGACTCTGAATCCAAAAAGCGCTAATATCACTTCAGAATAATACACATGAAATTTAAATATACTAGAAAAGTTTCAGCCACTAAGTTTACTTTGTATTATTTGAACCGTGATTAGAATTACAAACCCCAAAATGTGGTGGCCAGAGAGAATAATGAATATTATTTACAATTATTCACTAAAAGCCAAAATTATAATAATCAACTACAAATAATATTGTTTGATCATTTTTTTGTAAATTTTTAATTTACTTAAAAATGTTGATTTGTTTTTAAAATCAAAATTATGTCGGCCCCATTGTTTCATATAAAAATGATCAAATTGTGTTATAAACTAAATGTATTGAACGGCAAGTCATTAGTTATCGAAAGACGTCGTCATATAAGGGGCTACGTGTTTGAATTCTGCTGGGTAACATTTAGGGTATAATTTCTGGAAAGAAAGACTACAGAATTTTCTTTTCTTTCATAGACCAAGAGTTTCAATATTATTTTTATTTAAAAAGGAAAATAATGTCACTAACCTGCTAATCCCTAATGTCTAGTGCCAAAATCACTTGTGGGTGATTTGGGTATTGGAGGTGATGGGAGGGAAAAAGGTATGATTTGTAAGAGATATGTCTTAGATTATAAGATGCATTATAATGTTATTTAATGAAAATTGTTAATTGTCTGCATTAAATGTGATAATGATCATGTTAACTAAATAGCATACTTAATATTTAATTTAAATACATTAGTCTGAAAAATTCATCAGCATTTCTGAGCCACATTCAAAAACCTTTCAATTTTTTTAAATTTTTTTAGAAATAAATAATCTAGAACAGAGGTTTTTAAACTGAATTCCGTGAATGAGCTTCAAGGATTTGGGAACCGAGCATAAAATTTAACATACAACCGCAGTTCTTGACACTTAATGATATCTAGAATACTTTACCTTTGATAAGAGTTACTATAAACCCACCTTGCCATTATTTTGTTCACAACATTTTCTGACAGCTATGCTTATGTATTTACCAGCAAAGAATTTGTTTTTGCTTTGATCCTGGTGTCCGACACCTTAGCCCAGTCGCTAGCGTCATTGTCTTCTAAAAATTAAGGATCCCGGTTTCAATACAATGCATGGCCGAAAAATGTATCATTGATGAGAGGCGAGTTTAGCCTTTCACAGCGATGGATTAATGGCTGGGACCTGGATGTTGTGTTTGTTCTAGAATCTAGAGTTAAGTTAGTTAATAAGTTATAATCAGTTTGTTCAGAAAGTGCCCGTTAAATACCTCAAATAGCCTAAATGATTTTTTTAATCCTGGTGGTCACCAAAAAAAGTCGTTGATAAGTATGAGAATCGCTATGAGGTTCATCGGCATGCACATAGCTTTCAGTAAACTGTAAACCAAAGCTTAAATTAATTTAAAACATTTTGTAGACTAGACTGCCGATGGTGAGGGTATCATGTTTGGAATCTTGGTCGGGTATACTGAGAGTGTTTTTTCCAAAAGTGATTTTCCACTCTCCCTCCACTCATATGCGGGTACATATCCTCTAAATATAGCTTACCTCATCCCTAAAATTACAAGCATAATTAGTACGTAAGCATATATCCCGAACGGGTAGTAAGACTTGGTGCTAAATAAATAAAATATAATAACTAAAACAATCATTGGTGGGCATGCGGATTAAACGTCACGCTCATTGTGTTGAAACTATTTTTAAATATAAATTTACACCACTGTGTGTACAAATTAAAGTTTTATGACTGTGTAACCAGTTTTACACTGATAAAAAAAATAATCTGAACAACCATTTTGTATTAGACATGCCATAATCTCTCAAAGTTAGATTCACTCTTTACGTGGTCTACAAGTCGAATATAAACTAAATCAGATAGTGTACAGTACGATTATGTTCGGAAGGAGCATTTAAAACACAAACATATTTCTTTTAAGGTCTACATTGATACCATTTTGCTTTATTGTTAGTATTATTTGATACATATTGATACTATTTATTAAAGGTGGCAGTTGTAACTCACATAATTTTACGAATGAATATATGAACATTGTTTTAGTAGCTTTTACAACTTAACATAAAAGTTCCTTCCTACCTAAATAGGACTGGAGATAGAATCTTTTA
Source organism: Timema bartmani (assembly GCA_902151455.1). Lineage (NCBI taxonomy): Eukaryota > Metazoa > Arthropoda > Insecta > Phasmatodea > Timematidae > Timema > Timema bartmani. The sequence goes on from CABFWB010000781.1 coordinate 189,891, forward strand.
AAAATGTAATCAAAAGTTACTGAAGGCGTATGTAACCTTTACAAGAATTTGCGTGTTTATGGGTGTGAAGACTACCGTATAGTCTGTAGGGAACCTTTACACGTAAAAGAAGATCTTCAAGTTCAAAGAAGACACAGATAAAGAGAGAAAGGTGAAGGAAGAAACTAATAGTCTCATACCATGCCGCTAATTAAGTCCATCCTGTATATTAAAGGTGTCGGTTATTTTCGGAACTAAACCTCATTAAGCTCCTGATGAAGTCGGCAGTGCTCTTTAAAACTAAACAAGTCTTCCAAGCTTGGGAGTGGTAGAGAGATAAAAAAAAAAGGAGCATTCTTTAAATTTTCTCTATCAGACTGATGTATAATGTTCATATTCAGAAGAGCTGATCAATTGTCTGTTGTCTCTTGTGTGTCTGAGCTTTTATATAATTTTGTTTCTTAAAGGGTTATTTTCTTAACAGCTATAATTTCGTCTAATGACCAAATGCCTTCTAATCATGACTTTCGAAGCCCTATATATTACCGAGATAAAATGTCATGCTAATGTTTCCCGTGCAGCTTGTTATTTAAAATAGATTGAGGACAAAGTTAATCTAGTTAAAAAAATAATTGTACCGGATCTTTTAAAATAATGAACCATATTTAATTCATCTAATTCTCTATATACAATTAATTCGCATCGATGAGCATGCAGAATAAACGTCAGTCAAGTTTGGTCTATATTGCCGGGAAGTTTTTGAGTTAAAATCCCAACCGGGTGTTCTGAGAGTGTTTGTTCTTACTAAATAGTTTTTCAATCACCTAGATGCGGGTATAATTACTCTCAATCCTGCCTTCCCCATCCTACCGTATTAGTGTGATTAAATTTGGACAGACCGAAAGTGTAGTAATACACAGTGAGAATTATAAACCCTATATATTAATTTTAAGTAGGGAAAAAATAGAATATATATATATACGTGTATATATATATATATTCCACTTTATATACATTCCCACCCACTTTGGTGGCCGCAAAATCTAAGGCGTCACTCTTGCGATACTCTTGACTATACTGCCGACGACTAGGATATCAAAGTTCGAACTCTGGTTGGGTGACCTGACGGGGTATTTTGCCAAATGGTTTTCAACAATCCCCCCATGCCAATGTGGGTACACTTCCTCTAAATTCAACTTTCCTTAACCCTTATTTTTAGCTTAATTAATACATGTGCGTATAGCCTGAACAGGTAGTAAGACGTGGTGCTGTACATATCCCTACGCCCCTCCCCTTACCTCCATCCTCCCCCAACACACAATTTTAAATATGGTTTGTCTTTAATGTTTTAAACCTTCATATGAGCTACACCTAATTTCATAGCTGAGGGAACTGCAGGTCTTATGGAGAAAAGATTTATCTTCGCTCTCTCTCTGGTACAAGTTGCCAAACTTTCTAGCTTTCGGTTGTTGGAATGTGAGGGGGGAGGGTTTACTTGGAAATCCCTCATTGTAAACAATGCAGCATGGGGTGGTTGGGGGGTTCAATTGACAGGTAAAAGCATTTCCTATCGGTGTACAGCCTTTTCTAGGAACATTACTTATTTCCACAATCGTAATTTTTTCAAGATTGAAGTTTATTAACGTTTCTCTATTCCCTCCGTAATTATGCTTAAAATATTTTATGTATAAAGCTTTTTTTCCTCATAATTAATATACAAACAAATATATTACAACATGCATTTTATAAGAAATGCTATAAATTACATTCTTACTTGTTCTTAATCAGGTAACGGTACCACTCCTAGATCAGCATCACTATCATCATCTTCAGAGCTAGAGGAGTTGTCCTTCAAACTTATCACGACACTGTCGTGCAGTTTTTCTATAAGCCCGTCTACGTCCCACATTGTTGCTTCAACTTCCATTACATGATGAACATGATTTCGCCAGTGTTCTTTTGTGATATTTCTCACTCCTTCTTCTAGTAGGCGATGAACATCATTAAGTTTAAATGTATTGTTTTCTTGAGCAACAAATATTTTAATTTGACTCCAAATTCCTTCGATGGGATTAAGCTCACAGTGATAAGGTGGCAGTCGTAGAACTTCATGTCCAGCACTTTTAGCGATCTCGTCAATAATATATTTACGCTCATAATTGCCTCGTACTTTGTCCAAAATCTCCACAAGCTCCATCTTATTCATGGTTTCTTCCCAAGAAATACCTTTACTGGTGAGCCAGGATTGAATAATAATCTTGGTACTACTCTTGGTTGGAATGCTCTCTTTGATCGTAGAATGAATGGATGCATTGTCTAGAACTATGACACTGTTTGATGGTATATTTGGAAGCAGCTTCTCTCTGAAATATTTTTCATACATTTTTCCATCCATTTCATCGTGATAGTCATCATCTTTTTTCCCATGAAAAATAAGCTCTGCACCGGGTATAAAACCATTTTCATTACCTGCGTGGACGAGAATGACGCGCCCGCCCTTTCCAGAGGGAAGCTTATTTCCTGTAGTTAGGCCTTCTCGCCTTGCTTGTGAGGATGATGCAATTGTTGTGTCCATCCACGATTTTGAAGTTGTGTGTCCGGAATTGCACCAGGTTTCGTCTGTGAAAACAATATTCCTGTTGCTCTCTCTGTGCTTCTTAATAGCTCTTAAGTAGCGATGTCGCCACGCAATAATATCATCTCTGTCTAGAAGCAAAGAGTTACGCTTCCGTCGAATGAATTTAAAGCCAATATCTATAAGAAACCTCTGAAGTGTCGTCAATGAAAAATTAGGAAGGTCGCTATCAGTATCAATTAAAGCTTTAATTTTCTTTAGGGTAGGTAATTCATTGTTACGGTAAAGTGAATGTACCTTTCTGCGAATTGCTGCTTGAGTAAAACTGTCATATTTATCCAAACGCTTCATTTGAGTACAGTTATTTCTTTTGATTGGTGTCAATAACTTACCCTTAGTTTTGAATTCTTGTTTAATAGAGATTACTAACTTATAAGACACACCTGTAGCTTCTGCAGTCTCCATTGCCGCTTGATTTACTGAGCAAGTTCCGTCTTTACGAAAATAGGTGTAGACTCTTAACACCATTGCCCTTTCTTTACTACTTAATATTTTCCTCTTGGAATGTAATTGTTTGTAACAAGCCGGAGATTCCATAATGTTTGTTATATCTTAATTGTTAACAATACACTATTATTCAAATAAATATATTAATATGCACATAAAACTATAGTTCCACAACCTTACTGTAAAAATACAAAACACGCAACCAACACATACAGATACACACCAAATCTTAACGTGATTAATAACACATATTATTATACACAGAGTACTTATAAAATATGAGTGTTTATTTAGTCAATGTTTTTGAGCTAGCTATTAGGAACATGAGACTCAGACTACTGTAACTTTACGACTGTGCTGGAGGAAGAAGCACCAATTAGTGGCAACAACGACAGCCCAGCATTGCCAAATTTGATATACATTCGAAGGAAGACTGATCACGGAAAACAAAAGAATGACAACGCTGTTGCTCAATAGTAAGCATGCAGTTCCCTCAACAATGAAATTAGGTGTAAAATAAGCTCTAAATTCAACCTCTATATTCAACCTTCCTGATTCCTAGCTCATTAGCATAATCAGTATTTATGCGTATAAACCGAACAGGTAGTAAGATGCGGTGCAAAATAATAAATGATGCTTGAGTAGACATTGAAAATGCGAATATGGATTAATAAACTTAGCAAAATTTTGCTGGTTAAGTTGATATTATCTTGCATTATTCAAAGTAGACAAGTATCAAATGAGTAGCTTATTTGATGTAAATGATCAAGCGCTTTTATCTAATTATTTGGTATTAAAAAAAGTATTACTTAAAATAATATGTAGAACTCCAAGGAAAAAAGTGTATTTGATGTATTCTGGATGAAATCAAATCCTGGTAGATTTTGTATGTATATCCTTTCAATACTTTCAAAATTATCTTTTAAGATAAATATAAACATAAGTATTTTTTTTTTCATTTTGGCTATAGAATTACACAAACTTCCTTACTAATGATTATATTTAATAGTTATAAAAATTTTACTCGATCTATTTTCACGAAATTAATACGTCAAGTCATGTGAAATAAAGCTGCCACTTAAGTATTTATTTCCGTTTTAATTTTTCCCCCATTTATTTGAAGTATTTAACGTACACTTTCTGAACCGAATGATTATATCAGCAGAAGAACTATAAACTAACTTAAATCAAGAACAGACACCATTTCCAGCCCCCTGCTGTTAATCCATCACTATGAAAGGTTAAGCCCACATTTCACAAGTCATAAATTTTTCGGCCTTGACAGGAATCGAACTCAGGATTCTTAGCTTGGTAGACAGCCACGCTACCGACTAAGCTAAGATGTCAGCCAATAAATAGAATATCAATATTTATGAACAAATTAAATAATAATAATAATCTGACACGTTAGCTCAGTCGGGAGCATGTCTGTCTACTGAGCTAAGTGTCTCAGGTTCAGTTTCCGGCATGGCTGAAAAATGTGTCTTTGGGGAAATGTAGGTTTACTCTTTCACAGTGATGAATTACTGACCAGGGACTGGATGTTGGGCCTGTTCTGGTCTTAAGTTATCTTATAAGTCATATAAAAGCTATGGCAGGCTTAGTCCGCCTGTAGTGGAGAATAAAATGGCTCGAATAAAAAACTGCCACAGGCTGGAAACAGTAGATCCTAATGGTTGTAAAAAAACTTATAAAATAGCATTTTGAAATATTAAAATTTTATCAATGTTGGCCATAAAAATATGTTTGTATTTTATGAAAAGGTGTTACAAATGTTTATTAGTAGGAAAATCAAGATATATCTGATCATAGAGATTGCATTTGGCCATTGATAGTAGTATTTTTGTTGTCTGGATACATAACGAAACGCATTATCTTTTCTAAAAACAAATGTATGGGCCACAGTAACAGTATTTGTATTTGTTTACCATTGTTTTGAGTTATTTCCCGTGCCCCACTTCTTACTACTCTTGCGGGTTAGCTGGATATTTACACTAATAAGGGTAGGTATGTGGAAAGTGGAATTTTGAAGAAACGTACTCGCATTTGTGTGTAAGGAGAGCCAAGAGCTATTTGGGGGAAAAACTTAGTAACATAGATTTAGGAACGGTATATATATATAGAGAGAGAGTAATAATTACATGCTTATAACCTGAACTGGTAGTGTAACGTGGTGATTATTATATATATATATAAAATATATATTATATATATAATCACCACGTTACATATATATGTACATATATATATATATATATATATATATATATAAATAAAAATAATCACCGCGTAATCTACGTGTATTTGCGCGGAAGGAGAGTGGAAAACCAATCATGAAAAATAATCCACGGTAGACCCAACCAGGACTCGAACCCTAATCTCCTAATCATCAGCAGGCCAATCTTTTTTTAAATTTGTAAAAATATATATATATCCTTAATCTGAGATATTTTCGTTCAGTGAGCAGGGTATATATACAGGGCCAGATTTAAGGAAGGGTGATAGGGGTTTCCACGAATCAACCTCCCATCCCCCCTCCCAATTATTTTTTGAAATATGTAATTAAAAAATCACTCGGCTCTAGTCCGAGATACAAACACACAGAGAGACGACCTCGTGAAACAATTTTTTTCTGTTTCAGGGTGTAATGCATGAAACTTCGACATTTATCAAAACTTCAAATTCAATTTTTTTTTTGACGATGACAATATTTATCTTTCCAAGGAGTCGGAAGAAAGTAAAAATGATAGTGTCAAAACGTTGAAAAGAAAAATATTTGTTTCATGTTGGGGCCTCATATATATGCATATATTTATAATAATTACAGAAACGAACTAAATTTAACAATAAACAATTTGACCAAAACTTTTATTCCCGTAAACTCAACCCCCCCGAACCAAACCTAAATGTGTGTTCAACCATTCCGTCTCATTGGTACGTGTATCTCTTGTTAAACGTCACGTGACGTACATTCCTGTGCCTCACCTTGCCGGGGTTGTTCAGCATTCAGGCACCACATTCCATCACGCAACCCCCCCACCCCCCGCACTTCTTACCCAGCTCCCTTACTCTCTTTCACAGAGTCACTACACTTCCCGTCAAACTAAAGCGCATGCGACCAGTTTATTTCACATAGTTTTGATTTCAAGGTCAGAGGAGCCTGTGAAGCTCAACATGCAAATATGTATTACTACGGAAACTAGTGTAAATTCCATTATAAAATTTTATTGATGTTGCAATATGACAACAGCTGGAGTGGCAGGAGAGATAGTGTAAAGTCTGAATTGCATAGAAAGCCCATTATTTGGAAACTTTAAACACATGTTGCGCCAATGGCGGCTAAAAAAATATTATAGTTGTATTTACATTCTTAGCGTGTTTAATTAATTATGCAGTAATCCATAAGGAAGTATTATTGGAAGCTTTTGACAACTTTTTAGATTAACTTTATAACCACCCACTTAGTGGCCACATGGTCTAAGCCTTAAGGCACTGCTCTCTTAGTAGACTAGAATTCCGATGACTTTGAAATCAAGGTTCAAATCTTGGTCGGGTGTACTGAGAGTGTTTTTTTTAATGCTTTGACACTCTCCCTCCAGGCAAATGTGGGTGCACTTCATCTAAATATAAACTTCCTAATCTCTAAAACCATTAGCGTAATTAGTACACAAGCGTATAACCCGAAAGGCTAGTAAGACCCATTACTAGAAAAACTTTATAATTAATAAATCATATAAGATATATTTAAGCAATGCCAAATACTAGTTATTTTTAATCAATGTAAGAAATCGAAAGTGGTCTTCCTGTAAAAATCAGGTCTAAGTCTAAAAGCCGAGACATCTTTATTATTTATGGCTTCTAAAAACAAAAATCGGTTTTCACAAAGGGCCCCAGTGAAAATTCCTGGAAATCATATTAATCAACTACTGACGGCTACCGACATTTATCGTGATAAGCTGGGACCCGGTATTTGATTTTTTTTTTTTTTTAAAAAGACCTATAAAATGACATAAGAATTTTAAAAAACTTACTTCAAGTTTTAAGAAAATGATCTACAAATATGAACCAAAATCTCGTCATAATTGCACGCAACTAAATCAAACACGCACTTTACAAATGTAAAATTCGATGAAAAGCCTTTAACAAAATAAGCTTTTACATTCCACTAAATATAATACCTACTTACAAATATATGCTTCAGAAGTTATAGCTCCCCCCTCCCAACGCAGCCCTTTCCAGCCTAGTTGAAGTGTCTAACCAGGAATGTGTATTTTACAAACATACAAGCAAAGAAAATACCAATTTCATTGCCTACATTTATTATCTTCTTAGTTCGACAATGGTGTGTAGAAAAAAATTATGCTTGAGCATTTATAAAATATCAATAGTAGCCCATTTAAATATATGAGTTCTTTAAAATGACTCAAAATTGGGAGGGGGGAGGGGGAAGCCTTGAAATTATTTAAAGATGTCTAAAAATGTCTAAAAAGAGACGTAAAACCAAAAAAATATTACCTTTAATTCCAAAATAAAAATAAAATAAGATCATACAGATTTTTTAGGGGTTGAGGGGGCAGGTCAAACTAAATATATACCTGGTGTTACATGTGGGGAGGGGGGGGG